>CATNEM010000354.1:0-102500 GCA_950096795.1 Macrostomum cliftonense | reverse complement strand
TCTTCCCCTCCCTCTCTTCCCCTCCCTCTCTTCCTCACTACTCCCTCTCTTCCCCTCCCTCTCTTCCTCACTACTCCCTCTTTTCCCTTCACTCTCTTCCCCTTCTTCTATTCTCTTCCTTTCTTCCTCACTGCTCCCTCTTTTCCCGACCATCTTTTCCACACTACCCATTCTCTTCCCCACTTCACCCTCAAGTCCTCAACCCGTTCCACTTTTCTTCCAGTCGCCTCCCTACCTCTGTTCTTTATCTCTTTTGAATCATCTCCACTCAATGGCTTGAAAATTTGCACCTGAATAGCGCAGCAGAAAACAGAGCCGTGCTAATTCGCTAATTACACAAAAAAATCTCCCACTCCCTATTCATCAGGTGGAAAATGACAAACTGCTAATCCCGTCACTGCTGCCGGACAGTCCGAGCCAGCAGGCCGGCCAGCGCAACCAGGAGAGCCGCATTCCGCTGCGCGACGACGGACCGGCGCCCAACCTGGAGCTGGCCAAGCTCAGCCAGCATCTAAACGACTCCCCGGCCGCTTCAATCTCTGCCTCGGCGTCCGTCGACGCTCGCCGACAGGCTAACGGTTCGACGGCAGCCGCGGCTCTGTCCAGCTCCGCACCCGTCTACGTGCCCTTCCCGCCCAAAGAGCCGGGCACCGAGGCCACTATGTTCTACGTTAAACTGGACGATATCGAAGCCCGACTGGGCGCCTCGGCGCAGCAGACATCAGCGACGCTGCAGTCTCATAAGACGCCACCGCCGCAGCCGCCGCCGCCACCACAACCGGAACTTCGTCTCGGTCCAACAAAGACTAAATTCAGTTTGAAATGCGAGAGCGCCGATGTTAGTCGACAGTTGAGTCGGCTGTACATCATGGCGTATTTTCCGTCTGGTTTCTGGCCGCGGCTGCTCACTAAACTCATTGGCGATCGGCACTTTGCCGCCACGGCCAAGGGCCTGTACCGGCTAAGCTATCTGCAGGGCGTTGAACGCCTGTCCGACTTTCCCGAGGCGTTGCGCCAGCGGGCCTACTGGCTGCCTTGGCAGACCGGGGTCGAGTTGTACGCCTGCGACGTCCTAGTGCTCAGCTGCAAAGAGGTTCGCCGCCTAACCATTATACTACTTCGCATAGCAACTAAATTCAAACCGCTACCCGTCAAACAAAGGATGCCCGCAATTTAACTTTCTCTAGGTGCAGAGCAGCGGCTCCTCATCGGCTGACGGTCAATCCGAGCTGCTAAAGTCCCTGTCCTATCGAGTCCTATACGAGGGTGGCCAACACGATTTAGCTGCGCCAGCCGAACAGATGAGCCTGCTAGAGATTCGCCTGCCGCTGACTAACATTCGATTGGAGCCGAGCGAAGGCCTGCCAGGCACCCGGATAGGCAGCTACTATCTCAGATGCAGTCGGCAGGCGGCCACGGGCCTGCTCAATAAGGTTGCACTTTTATTGCTAGTTTTAAGAGGTTTCATTTTTTCGGGGGTCTTGTTCCTTTTTTCGGATTCGTTAATATCCGAAACTCAATCAGATTTCGGATTCGTTTATTTCCGAAACTCCATCAGATTTCGGATTCGTTAATTTCCGAAAGTCAATCAGATTTCGGATTCGTTTATTTCCGAAACTCAATCAGATTTCGGATTCGTTAATTTCCGAAAGTCAATCAGATTTCGGATTCGTTAAGTTTCGAAACTCAATCAGATTTCTGATTCGTTTATTTCCGAAACTCAACCAGATTTCGGATTCGTTTATTTCCGAAAGTCAATCAGATTTCAGAAGCGTTAATTCCGAAACTCAATCAGATTTCGGATTCGTTAATTTCCGAAACTCAATCAGATTTCGGAATCGTTAATATCTGAAACTCAATCAGATTTCGGAATCGTTAATTTCCGAAACTCAATCAGATGTTTGCTCTTTTTCTGACAATCAACACTTATTTTGGTCTTTTTTGGTAGGGAATATTCCGATTTTGTGTAATATAAAGTAACACAATGTTTGTCATGTTAAAAGCTATCGAATTCTTTAAAAAATGGTCCACCAATTTCATTATTGGTCAGGTTGTGGAGCACATTGACTCCCTGCTAGAGGACTGGTTCCCGGACCTGGGCACCAGGTTCAACCAGACAGCGGAGGGCATGTTCCTGGTGACCAGACTGTGTCCCTGCCAATTGTGCCTCCATGCTCGACAGATAAGCCGGCGCGGACTGCCGAAAACTTCGTGGGACGTTGTTAGCAATGAGCACTTTCCCACCGTTATTGGTCGGGTTAATGCTGATGCGGTCGATAAAAGAGAGTGAGTCAGATTTACCATTCGCGTTACAATAAGAATAATTGCTAGTAATCGTTTTTATTACGAACTAATCATTTAAAAGCACTAATATACGATTTGAGGTCTCTATTGGTACACTGTTAGGGGTGAAAAGAAAAAATAGTCGTTGACAGGTTTTTTAGTAATAATGACCCAGTGTACTTTGTGAAGAAGTGGATAGGCAGGGGCAATAATGACCCAGTGTACTTTGTGAAGAAGTGGATAGGCAGGGGTAATAATGACCCAGTGTACTTTGTGAGAAGTGAATAGGCAGGGTAATAATGACCCAGTGTACTTTGTGAAGTGAATAGGCAGGGGTAATAATGACCCAGTGTACTTGTGAAGAAGTGAATAGGCAGGGGTAATAATGACCCAGTGTACTTTGTGAAGAAGTGAATAGGCAGGGGTAATAATGACCCAGTGTACTTTGTGAAAGTGAATAGGCAGGGGTAATAATGACCCAGTGTACTTTGTGAAGAAGTGAATAGGCAGGGGTAATAATGACCCAGTGTACTTTGTGAAGAAGTGAATAGGCAGGGGTAATAATGACCCAGTGTACTTTGTGAAGTGAATAGGCAGGGGTAATAATGACCCAGTGTACTTTGTGAAGAAGTGAATAGGCAGGGGTAATAATGACCCAGTGTACTTTGTGAAGAAGTGAATAGGCAGGGGTAATAATGACCCAGTGTACTTTGTGAAGTGAATAGGCAGGGGTAATAATGACCCAGTGTACTTTGTGAAGAAGTGAATAGGCAGGGGTAATAATGACCCAGTGTACTTTGTGAAGTGAATAGGCAGGGGTAATAATGACCCAGTGTACTTTGTGAAGAAGTGAATAGGCAGGGGTTTAGCGAAGAGAGAGATAAGCGACATTTGTACACTAGCTGGAGCTTCAATGCCTTACATGGTGTACTTAGTTAAGAAGTGGATAGGTGAATAATGTACAGCAGCGAGACAGCTTGATGGTTTTATATAGCTAGTGTACTTTAGTGTAAAAAATGGTTAGACAGGGGTTTCTTAAAGTAAGAGAATAACGTTATAACAAAAATACTAATAATTACAGCGACGTTGTCTACTGCGCCGCTGTTGAAGAGTTTATCTACAACTACTTGGAGAAGCAAGTTATTCTTGAGTGTCCCGTTCACAAAAAGGAGTTTAACGCGCCAGATTTGGTGAGAAATTGCTAATAAACTAGTTTTTTTTCGCTTTTGTGACCCATTTAAGGCCACTTCTACCCCAAAATATCACACGCATTGCCAGATGTTTCAAGACTTGGATCCGGACAAAATACTCTCAATAGAGCAAGTGAAGATTCAGTCGTTCATTGGAAAAGGCAATTTTGGCACCGTGTTCTCCGGTTCTATTCGGGTGAGTTGTACGCTGCGATGCGGGCCAGTATAATGTACACATGCTTAGCACCCACCCTCTATCTCCAATGTACATTCACATAACACCTATCCACGATACCTACTGTACGTTCACTAAGCACGGCTTCACTGACCCCACAATCTGATGTACAACGTGACATCACTTTAAAATGGCGCCACCCACCCCACGACCTTTAATGTACATTGACCCATTCTTTTTGACTCGCGCAGACAAAGGAAGGCGAGCGATGCGCCGCAGTGAAGCTGCTTGTCCCGTACCCGCTAACAGCCGACTGTTCGGAAGAGGATCAGCGACTCTGCAAAGAGGAGGCCCGTCGCTGGGAGATGGAAGCTGTTCAAAGCTGCTGCAAATCCTATTTGCAGGCCAGGTCCGAGTTGCACATTCTGCTCAGGCTGCACCATCCCAACGTGCTCAATCTGTACGGGGTTCTGGCGCCAAAGCCGCTATCACTGCTGCTTGAGCTGGCGCCGCAGGGCGCTCTGGACAGGCAAGTAGAGATCATCTGTAATGTAGCTTACTTTAAAGTAACACAGCTAAGGCTCACTTAAATTTAAAACTCTTACACAAAATTTATTTTTAACTGACACCAAAACCTCCCCAGTCACTTCAGCAAGCACCAAAACCTCCCCAGTCACTTCAGCAAGCACCAAAACCTCCCCAGTAACTTCAGCAAGCACCAAAACCTCCCCAGTCACTTCAGCAAGCACCAAAACCTCCCCAGTCACTTCAGCAAGCACCAAAACCTCCCCAGTCACTTCAGCAAGCACCAAAACCTCCCCAGTCACTTCAGCAGGTACCAAAACCTCCCCAGTCACTTCAGCAGGTACCAAAACCTCCCCAGTCACTTCAGCAGGTACCAAAACCTCCCCAGTCACTTCAGCAAGCACCAAAACCTCCCCAGTCACTTCAGCAGGTACCAAAACCTCCCCAGTCACTTCAGCAGGTACCAAAACCTCCCCAGTCACTTCAGCAGGTACCAAAACCTCCCCAGTCACTTCAGCAAGCACCAAAACCTCCCCAGTCACTTCAGCAAGCACCAAAACCTCCCCAGTCACTTCAGCAGGTACCAAAACCTCCCCAGTCACTTCAGCAAGCACCAAAACCTCCCCAGTCACTTCAGCAAGCACTAAAACCTCCCCAGTCACTTCAGCAAGCACCAAAACCTCCCCAGTCACTTCAGCAGGCACCAAAATCTCCCCAGTCACTTCCAACAACCCCAACCGCCAACAGGCATCTGGCCAGCTACAGGCAGGCTGGCTCTCGCCTGCCGGTGGGGGTGCTGCGCAGCCTAGTCTACCAGATAGCGGACGCGCTGGCGCATCTGCACTCACTCGGCATCATCTATCGCGATTTGAAAGCCGAGAATTGCCTAGTGTGGAATTTGCCGCCTCCGTCTGAGCTGGCGGCCGCGTCTGCCGGAGTTTCTGACGTCGACGTTGGCGGCGGCAGTGTCGATAGCGTTAGTGCAGGCGGCGGTGGCAGCGGCGGCGGCGGCGGCAGCAGCGGCGGCGGTGTCGGTAGCAATGTCAAAGGTGGAGGCAGCGGCGGTTCCAAGGCATCGGATCAGCACCATGGCGGCGGCGGCGGCTTGTTGCGCGTGGCGCTGGCCGATTACGGCATTAGTAGGACAACTGTGCCCGACGGGTTGGTGCCGCTATAATATCTATTGGCTTAGTCTTTGTTTTACAGTGCTCTTAGTCTTGGTTCGAATGTAGTCTTGGTTGTGAATGTAGTCCAATTTAGTCTTGGTTCTAAATTTAAACTTCTAAATGTAGTCTTAGTGTCTAATGCGGTCTTTGTTTTGAATATTTTCTTTAGTTTCAAATATAGTCTTTGTTTTAAATCTATATTCTGTTTCGAATGTGGTACGAGTCTAGAATAAAAGTCTTTGTTTTAGATATAATCTTGGTATCAAGTAGTGTCTTAGTTACAAAACAGCTCCAGCACCAACTGCATTATATCAATACTTGAAGGTACCGAGGCTACGCGGGCACTCTAGCCTACATGGCGCCCGAGATTCTAGAATTCCACGGCGAGGAGACGTACACAGAGAAGGCCGACATCTACAGCTTCGGCATGCTACTGTACGAGCTCATCACGTTGAAACCGCCGTTCATCGACGAGGCTACAAAGAGCGTCCGACAGAATCTGGTCTCTTACATTTTGAAAGGCGGCCGGCCGCTTCTATACGACACGGACGTTGCCGGCGTTCCCGTGCCGCTGTTGGACCTGCTGGCCGTCTGCTGGGCTCAGAGCTCTCGGTTGAGACCGTCGGCTGCTCAGATCCGGGCCGCCTGTCAGAGCGCCGCATTTGTCCGCGTGTCTGACGCCTGCGCTATGCGCGCCGCTCCGCTGTGCGTTGGACGGGCCGGGCCCGACTCGCCGGCGCTTTGGCTGGCTAGCCTGGAGCCGTCGGGCAGGCAGGCTCGGCTGGAGACCTACGAGCTGGCCAAGTTAGTGGCTGGGGAAGAGCGGGGATCGGAGATCTATAAGGGAGAGCGGGGACTGGAGATCTATAAGGGAGAGCGGGGATCGGAGATCTATAAGGGAGAGCGGGGACCGGAGATCTATAAGGGAGAGCGGGGATCGGAGATCTATAAGGGAGAGCGGGGATGGGAGATCTATAAGCGAGAGCGGGGATCGGAGATCTATAAGGGAGAGCGGGAACTGAAGCCATGCAGGGAGAGATCCAATCCTGATCACGATCCTTATCGCTCCGCAGAGGCCGCGTCCGCCGCTGCCGCCTTGTGCACACGTTCGGCGTTGGCGTTCGGCCGCAGGCGATGTGCGTGGAGCCGGACCACGCCAAGCTATGGGTCGGCCTGTCCACCGGAGTCCTAGCCGTGTTTGACTGCGATAACTGGGAGCGGGTGGCCGAGATTCCCGTGCTGCGGCCTGGCCAGAAGCCGCAGGACTCGTTCCAGCAGCTGCTGGCGGCTCGGCCAGCCGTCCTGGTGTTCCTCGCCTCCGGCGGGGTGCGCGTCTACGGCAGCGCCGCCTATCGTCAGCAGACACCGTCGGCTGCGGATGTCGATCCGCCTCAGTTTGAGCTGCGGCCCACCGTGGCGCATTTCCTGCCTGATACTGGGTGAGGGTTTCACCGGGGGTTGCATTCTTCAGTGTCTCACCGGTTGCATTCCCCAGTGTCTCACCGGTTGCATTTCCTTGTTCTCACCGGTTTGTTTCTCCAATGTCTCACCGGTTGCATTCTTCAGTGTCTCACCGGTTGCATTCTCCAGTGTCTCACCGGTTGCATTCTCCAATGTCTCACCAGTTTCATTCTCCAATGTCTCACCAGTTTCATTCTCCAATGTCTCACCAGTTTCATTCTCCAATGTCTCACCAGTTGCATTCTCCAATGTCTCACCAGTTTCATTCTCCAATGTCTCACCAGTTGCATTCTCCAACGCCTCACCGGTTGTATTGTCCAATGCCTCACCGGTTGTTTTTCTGTTTTTGCAGTGAACTCTGGCTCGGCCACAGCGGCGGCCGCTTGTCGGTTCATTCCTTCGACGATTCTCTCGCCGTCTATCAGCTGGCAGTCCTGGACGATCCGGAGCCGTCGCCAATTGTGTCGAAGGCGACAATGAAAACAACGGCGCTAATAGATTCGGACGAGCGAGGCGAGCTGGTTGCTAGCTACGCGTTTCCTGGAAATGTTGTACAGCTGTGGTCCGGGAAAGGCCGGCAACGCTTGGGCCGAGTGTGCCTGGCTGACCTGCTGCCCGAGCTGGCTCCCAGCCTGGTTGGCTGCGGCTTCTCCGGTGAGTTGTTGCTATCCGGGATGAGAGTTTGTTGTTATTGGCTGCGAGGTTATGGAGATTTATTATTTTTTGTAGGAGATTTTTTAATGTGAGTATGAGTATGAGATTTTCTTATCTTGGCATGAGATTCGTTTTTTGTTGATATGAGAGACTTTCGTATTGATCTGAGATTCTTCTGTCTTGGTATGAGATTCTTTAATATGGTTATGAGATTCTTCACTATGGGTATGGGACTTTAATTTTTTATGAAGTAGATTCTGTGATATAATGAGATTTATCAGTATAGGTTCAGATTTCTGATAAGTATGAGATTCCCTAAAACGTGTATAAGACTCCTTCATTACTCGTAGGGAATGAAAATTTTCAAACACCCCAACTTGCCCAAATAAACGCAGCCGCCGACTGTCAGATCACCGCCCTAGCCTTCGTTGGCAACGAGCTGGTCCTCGGCGCCGCATCCGGTCACGTGGTTAGCTACAATCCGGCCGCTAGTTCGCCAGGCCGGCTGTGCGTCAGACTGCACCGTCCGGACGAGCCCTACGTCCGGCATCTGAGCTCGGCCGGGCCCGGCCGCCTGCTGTCCATCGGGTGCGGCTACTCCGACCCGATCGCTGGCGCCGCCGCCGTTGCCGGTGTCTTTTCGGCAGCTGCAGCGGTGGTTGAAGTCCAATCTAACAGCGATCAGTTGATGCTGCAGGAGCCGGGCAGTTATCCGACTCATCTCGTCATTCTGTCGGCCAATTAACTGAATAAAATGGACGCATTTTTTTCTATCGATTTTTTATCTATTAGAATTGCCTTGGAGTTAATTTTAGATTTTCAGGAGGCTTTTCCACGGTTTTCCCGTGGATTTTCATTGGAGTTTCCTTATGGATTCTCATAAATAATTTTCATTGGGTTAGCTAACTTTCGATTGGTTCGTTAGCTGTCACGTGATTGCTATCTCGTCCAATAGCGACGTTTTAAAGGGGTGAGTAGGGGTAGTGGCTATCTAGGCACGGCAATTGAATTGGCTGTACATTATTACATGCGTTTGGCCAGTTCCTTATTGGTTTAATTCATTTAAGTTTTCAAATATTAATCAACAAATCGTGTCCTCTTTTGCTGTTTATATTGTGCAGTCGCCTGTTTATTTTATTTGTCTGTCTATCTGTCTGTGTTACAATAAGTTCAAGAAATTTATTGCTTAATAGCTTTCGCTATCATATGATATTTGTTTCTGTTAGAACGCCTTTCAATCTGGATTTCATTTGCTAACACGCTTAACTAAGATGTGTGCATCGTATATTCCTACTGCTTACTATTAGTAGTGTTCTGTTGTAAAAATTATCGTACATTTTTGTTAAAAGTATTTTATCAATTCTCGATAATTGTTCACATTCGCAATCAGTCAGCAAAATCGGCTAATCACTAGCTCCTCAATGAAAGCATAATATATGTTGTCTTCTGCATTATTTTATTATGATTTCTCATTTTATCGATTTCGCGTTCCTTTTTGAGCTTTTTTTAATTGTACAAGTGCGAATGATATTGCTGTGACTACTTTTCAGTAGTATGCATGATCTAAGTGTGCGATTTTTAAATCTTCATTTTATTCTATGGCCTTTTATTCTGTGGAATTGGATTCAAGTGTTCCGAAAATAAATTTCTCATATTTAAATGGGTACTTTAAATAGCAGAATAGTAAGAAATTTTTTTACGGGTAGTTGTAACTTAATACTACTCGCAGTAGCCTGCTAGTCCCTGCTACTAGTCCTCATTAGCAATAAAATCTACATTTATCTCCTATTTATCTGAAATGGTAAAAATTAGGAAAAGAGCTTTAAAACTTTGCTTTATCTAAATGAAATACTATATATTTTGATTGCAACGATGTACTTTATCGAAAGTAGGCTAGCTTTATTGTGTGGTTTTTTATATTAAGTTGAAATTCTCTGCCACTGCTGCTTAACGCTTTTTGATATTTTGAGAGTCATTATTATGCATTAAACTTGATTGATTTGCCTCACACTTGGTGTTTTATCTCGGCCAGCTTTTTAGATTTATTATTGTGTTAAAAATTTTAATTGTTTATCATGGCCGCATTGGATTGAGCTGAACTTTTATACTGATTAATTCAGGTAAATAAATGATGGATTTTGGACAGATGCTGCTCTCTCTGTGTTTTTAAAGATTTCCAAATTGCATGGATTAGTGAGATTATTGAGCCGTTAATCTTGCTGATCTGTTTTCATCCTCTGTTTAATTACCTTTATTCAATACAGCTTGTTTGTCTTCTTGCTTTGTTTTACTCGCCAGGAATGAATTTAAATTGCAAAAAGTCGATTCTAATGATGGTCACATTATACGAAAAGATTTTCAGTTTTTTTAATATCCAAAAAAAGTTGTCGACAAATTTAAAAATACCAAAAGAAAAGATGTTGGTCCCGTATTGATAACAATTATTTATTATTTAGGAAAATGAAACGCATCGCGATTTTGCAACCGCTGGAAAGCTCTTCGAGTGGAATTTTAGTTTTAGAACCGAGAAATTTCCTGGAAAATTTTTGAATAAAAAACATTGCTGGATAATTCTTAAATCGAGAAAATTCCTGGAAAATTGTGGAATTGAGAACATTCCTGGTAATTCTTAATTTGAGAACGTTCCTGGAAAATTCTGAAATCAAGAACATTTCAATTCCTGGAAAATTTGGCGCGAATTTAAATTTAAATTTCCAGAAGGATTAGTTCGATACTTCTATAACGTCGAAAGTTTCCAAAAGTCACCACAAAAACTCTGTTAATAGATAAGTTGTGGGCTTCCAAGGACGTCAGTGACCACAGACCGTCCAGATAGACTAACTGTGCAGAAAATCACTGCATTGGAGTCTGTCGGCACACAAAACCCTCTTAACTGGACATTAACTGACAGTCATGACTCCAATAGTTTCACAAACTTATGGCAGTAAATGCGTTTGTTCTAAGAACAGAATTCATCTATGAATTGAAGCCAGTAAATGAGCCAAAGTGGGCAGTGAGTTCCTATCTAGTGTCTGGCCTGACTTGTTTAATCTCTGGATTAGCGCATATGAACTATTGACTATTGGTATAGATGGATGACAGGGCTGCACTTGTGAATGACATCTGCTGGAGTTTTGTGGCTGGGACTGCTTGACAAAACAATAGATTAGCTGAATAAGGTAATCAATTGTATTAATGCATTAATCACCAATGCAAACGTCAATTATTATATATTATTGCAATATATTAATTAATATTGATGGGATCACACCTTTTATTGCGAATATTTTCGCGATCTTCTCTGTATACGTCACGAACACGTGATACAATAAAGTTGGTTTAGTACAATGAACTCTATCAAAAAGAAATTAATAGTTAGATACGTGATTTATCAGAAAATATGACATTGCTATGGAAACCTATGGGTGCTTGGTAACTATAGATTGATACAGAATTAACAAATTTCACTGAAAATTGCAGTAAGCAATACAAATTCACGTTGAAATATAGCAGAAACAAATAGACAAAACCAGACACTTGATATAAATAATTAATACCACAACATTCAAACAAATTATTATGTTTCTATAATCTATAACAGTGGTTAAATTTATAAGTTTGCAGGCAAAAAAGTTTCGAGAAAGCAATTTGCTACAGACCAAACTACAGTTTCTCAAATAAATGGGTTTAGTAGCACTTACAGTAAACTATGTACATTAATATTGTGCATAGGCTATTTACAATAAAATCACGAATAATAAGCCAATTAACGCGTGAAGGATTTGCCTACTAACGGACACTCGTAATTTTCCAACACAAAAATATATTTTCTCGTAGGTTTCTTAGAAACTTGCGTAGGCTTCTTAGAAACTTGCGTAGGTTTCTTAGAAACTTGCGTAGGCTTCTTAGAAACTTGCGTAGGCTTCTTAGAAACTTGCGTAGGTTTCTTAGAAACTTGCGTAGGCTTCTTAGAAACTTGCGTAGGTTTCTTAGAAACCTGCGTAGGTTTCTTAGAAACCTGCGTAGGTTTCTTAGAAACTTTCTTAAAACAATTAATTCAAGTTTTGTCTTAAATTGACGTGCGTGTCTTTGATTTGAGGCCAAATGCCGGACAGTTCTGTCAGATTAAAAGTAAACGAGACGTCGACCTTTCTAAGCCGCCATGTGCTGCAAGTCGTCGGACTCGTTAGCATCGTGCACAATGCTCACCTCCTCGAGATGGTTGCGACGGTTTCTCTCTGACAGCAGACGGCGAGTCTCCGCGGCGGCGGCGGCTGTCGGTGCAGCCGAGTGATTCAGTTCTCGCATTTGGAGACCGGGGACGCCGGCTTTGGTCCGGCCTTGCCGCTGCAGGCACTGCTGGTTGGTGCGCTGCGGGCCCGCGTGGCTGTTCGTGGCCGCCTCGCCGTTTTGCCATCTACGACAGCAGCTGAATATCTTGAGGAACTCGCTGCGGAAACGGGCTGAAATAAACGAGGTGACGAATGCTTGCTTGCTGCGGGAGCGCCCCGTAAGATTCAGTCTCCTCTCTTCCTTTCTCCTCTCCTCTCCTCTGCTCTCCTCTGCTCTGCTCTCCTCTGCTCTCCTCTCCTCTCCTCTCCTCTCCTCTCCTCTCCTCTGCTCTCCTCTCCTCTCCTCTCCTCTCCTCTCCTCTCCTCTCCTCTCCTCTCCTCTGCTCTCCTCTCCTCTCCTCTCCTCTCCTCTCCTCTCCTCTCCTCTCCTCTCCTCTCCTCTCCTCTCCTCTCCTCTCCTCTCCTCTCCTCTCCTCTCCTCTCCTCTCCTCTCCTCTCCTCTCCTCTCCTCTCCTCTCCTCTC
Organism: Macrostomum cliftonense; assembly: GCA_950096795.1. Lineage (NCBI taxonomy): Eukaryota > Metazoa > Platyhelminthes > Macrostomidae > Macrostomum > Macrostomum cliftonense. The sequence continues at coordinate 90,231 of CATNEM010000354.1, read as the reverse complement.
CTCTCCTCTCCTCTCCTCTCCTCTCCTCTCCTCTCCTCTCCTCTCCTCTCCTCTCCTCTCCTCTCCTCTCCTCTCCTCTCCTCTCCTCTCCTCTCCTCTCGTCTACTCTACTATAATCGTATCTCCTCCTTTCCTCTAGTTTTTACGTCTCCTCCAATCCTCTCTCCACTCCTGTTTTCTCCTTCCTACACTTTTCTCCCGACGGCTTGCTTCCTCTTTTATTCCTCCTAGTTCAAGAAAGGCCAAGGAACTACTTTCGGGAGACCCCACGCACTCTGAATTAAGTATTTTACGCATTGTGGACTCAGCAAATACCGTAGAAATCCTTTTTGGGGGTAGGGGTGGTCGAAGAGCCGGCAAAGTTAAAAAAGGAAGTTTTGTCCACTAAGCGACCCCGTATATTTCGGTCTCCGGTTCCAACTGCTCAGCCACTTGACTAGCTAAAGCAAACTGCCAGCCCGTCTCTAGCTGAGGCATCCGGGAATACCAGAATTGAAGTCCAACTGTCCACCCCCCATACATCCTGGCTCGTATAAATCGTGCGTTCCTTTTTGTCCAGCCGCTTAGAAGCAGCAATTTCGGTCTTGAAAAAGGACAAACGCAGCAGCAAATACTTTCAGACCCTTGGCTGGCAGGGGTGGGGAGAGCGGGCGCAAACACAAACAAAAGCCGCTGCGTTTGCTTTCGTCTCCTCTTTTTATATACTCATTTTCGCCGTCTTTTTCTATCATTTTTTCTCTTCTTTTTTTACTGCAGCACCGTCCGGATCCAGTTTCCCTTAGCTAAGAATGTCTTTAGCACCTGGGCTGGCTGCAAAAGCGGCGGGTAAGTCGGCGATATCAAAGCTGGCACTGGATAGGAGGGAAATGTCGAGAACAAGCCAAATAGAAGGCGAAATCTTCCGGCGAAAAGAGAGAGGGAGCGGAAGAAGCCCGTTACAGGTAGAACTATGGAAAGTTAAATAGGAAGAGTTGTAAGAGAAGGAGAGAGAAAGAGAGAGGGCAAGAGAGGTGGGATGAAAATTAGGGGGAGAAACGGAAGATTAGAGGAGAGATAATTAGGGGGGGGAAAGGAAGATTAGAGGAGAGAGAATGAGGGGGATAAATTGAAGATTAGAGGAGAGAGAATTAGGGGGGGGGAAAGGAAGATTAGAGGAGACAGAATAAGGGGGAGAAATTGAAGATTAGAGGAGAGAGAATAAGGGGGAGAAATTGAAGATTAGAGGAGAGAGAATAAGGGGGAGAAATTGAAGATTAGAGGAGAGAGAATGAGGGGGAGAAATTGAAGATTAGAGGAGAGAGAATTAGGGGGGGAAATGAAGATTAGAGGAGACAGAATAAGGGGGAGAAATTGAAGATTAGAGGAGAGAGAATAAGGGGGAGAAATTGAAGATTAGAGGAGAGAGAATAAGGGGGAGAAATTGAAGATTAGAGGAGAGAGAATGAGGGGGAGAAATTGAAGATTAGAGGAGAGAGAATAAGGGGGAGAAATTGAAGATTAGAGGAGAGAGAATAAGGGGGAGAAATTGAAGATTAGAGGAGAGAGAATAAGGGGGAGAAATTGAAGATTAGAGGAGAGAGAATGAGGGGGAGAAAAGGAGGATTAGAGGAGAGTGAATGAGGGGGGGAAAAGGAAGGCAGGGAAGGAGGAAAGAGAGGAAGGACAAAGAGAGAGACAGAGAGATCAAAAGAGGATTACTTGGAGCGTTCTGCATATTTTGTCAATAACTCATTCAAAATCTTAGTCCTACAGCTGCTCAAGATCAAATAACAGAAAGTATTAAAAAATTACGGCCACAAATCGCTCCTCCATGTTTACAGTGAGGATTTTAAGCTAGGCATAAAATTTCCAGGAGTGCCCAGAATCTTAGCTATAAAACCTGTCAGTGCTATAGTGCATCTGCTACATCCTGCCAAGAAATTGAAAGCCTCTGGCAGGCTTTCAGCTGCACCCCCCTAGAATTCCTAGTGATATACAATTTGAGCTCATGTTTGTGTTTTTTTCTGATAGAGGATTGATAACGGCTTGATTCGCTCGAGTCGCTGGTCAACACGAGACTTGATGATTTATTGCTGCATTTCTAGAAAGTCGCTGTCCCAGGTGCCAATTAGGGGGGCGGAAAAAACAGAGCAGGATTCCGCTGCCGAGCCGGCGTAAAATATTCACGGGCCGGCTTCGTTGCGAGCCGAGGAAGGGCGAGGGGCCTATTTTGCATATCCCTGCGGGCTCCGAAATTACTCTGGCCAGCCGTCTCAGCTTCTTACAGCTCATAAATGTGTAGACAATCGGATTTATGGCCGAATTGAAGTAGCAAATCCAGTGCGAGAACAGCACAATGCTCTGCACAATCTTCTTCGTGGTCTGCTTGTTCTCGAATAGGTCCTCGCGGCTGATGTGCGAGTGCCTGCGAGAGTGAAAATAGGCGCGCATGAGAATGACTTTCTATTTATCTATCTATCTATCTATCTATCTATCTATCTATCTATCTATCTATCTATCTATCTATCTATCTATCTATCTATCTATCTATCTATCTATCTATCTATCTATCTATCTATCTATCTATCTATCTATCTATCTATCTATCTACCGCTAACTCACGCAGCCCGCAGAATGTGCACAGGCAGGTAGCAGAGGAAGAAGATCAGAACGATGGCTATCAGCATCAGGGCTGTGCGTCGTCTCTGCTTCAGCGTGGCGTCCCCGGTTCGATTCGCCGACGATCGCTGGCCTGCAGGCGGGTTGCAAATGCAGGTGTTTTGAGCATCGAACTAATGCACTCTGTAATCAACAACTTGATGCTCAAGGCTGCTCAGCTCACCGTTGCTCCCAGCAGTCTGGCCCGGCACAGTCGAGTACCACAGCCGGCGGCAGATCATTGTGTAGGCGATCAGCATCCAGATCAGCGGCAGCACAAAGAACAGCAGCGAGTCAACAATTTTAGTCACCGTGTCCGGGTCGATAGCGGCGGAGATGATCAGCGTCGGCGGCTGCTGCTTGGCGCTAGCATTAATAAAGTAATGCGTCGGGCCCCAGGTAGACCGGCACTGGGTAAGCAAAATCTGATCCTTGGGCAGAGCCGCGAACGGTTCAATCTCCATCTTGAACGGATAGTGCAAGTTTGAGACGAGGGCCACAGTCCAAATTAGCATGATTAAACTGCAGATTCGGCGCTTCGTAGCCTTGAAGTTTAGCGGGAAGCAGATGGCCAGCAGGCGCTCCACAGAGTTGAAAGTCAGGGTCAGCACGGAGACGGTGACGGAGACGGGCTGCGATGGGGGCGGGGCGGGGGGAGGATGCGGCTGACATATTTCTGACAGTCCGAGCGGTTCAAGTAGGCAAAGTAGCTAAGTCAAAGTAAACAGAGCTATGCTCTTTAGCAGCACACTCCCAATGTTGACTGGCCCATCAAAAACTAAGATTTAAAAAAAAAAGATTTTTTTTCCTGCGTAGTCCTGAGTATTCAAGCTCCCATCCATCTTTCTATCTTTGATTCCCGCTTAGCCCTGATCCTTTCCGGAGCAGCCGAAATCCTGTTGTTAATACCTGAAATAATGGCTTCTCGCGCCCCATCAGCAACTACTCAGTGAGTCTCGGCTTTCTTGCTCGCTGGGAGGCCTCTCTCTCTCTCTCTCTCTCTCTCTTTGAGACGAAGCTACCGGGGGGATTATCTGGGTAGGTTGGGCCACCTGGGGACTGATTCGTCCAGGTGTTGCAAAAATTGAGTCTGAGCGAGCAAAGAAAGCAAAAACGTTTAGAGCGCTTTTCGCTTGTTTTCTTCCCATATAATTTGCATCTTCGTAATCTTCTTACAGTCCTAACTTTTAGCTCCGTTCGAAGTGCCTTGTACGAGTAGCTGTCATTCCTGTTTTGATTAGCGGGGCCAAGTCAGTAGCTGAGAAATTCCAGCTACAGAGATGAAGATTCGGCAGCCTAAATAGATCGGCACCCCGACTTGGTGCGCTCAGAACTCGTTAAATTCAATGTCGGCCACGGGTTAAGTGCGGCATGGAACCCGACTATTAGGGTGCGATTAGACATGCAGAAGTAAAACTAAAATCACCAGCGTCATAGATTGAGCAAATATATTATCATCGGAAATAAAAGTCCAGTAGGGCCTGTAATAACCATTTAACTAGACTATTATCACGTCAGTGATAAGCATTAAGAATAGCTTTTAATGCAGGTAATAAAAACCCGATGAAGCTAGTGTCACCGGTAATAAACACCCGATAAAGCTAGTTTCACTGGTAATAAACACCCGATAAAGCTAGTGTCACCGGTAATAAACACCCGATAAAGCTAGTTTCACTGGTAATAAACACCCGATAAAGCTAGTGTCACCGGTAATAAACACCCGATAAAGCTAGTGTCACTGGTAATAAACACCCGATAAAGCTAGTTTCACCGGTAATAAACACCCGATAAAGCTAGTGTCACCGGTAATAAACACCCGATAAAGCTAGTGTCACTGGTAATAAACACCCGATAAAGCTAGTGTCACCGGTAATAAACACCCGATAAAGCTAGTGTCACTGGTAATAAACACCCGATAAAGCTAGTGTCACCGGTAATAAACACCCGATAAAGCTAGTTTCACTGGTAATAAACACCCGATAAAGCTAGTGTCACCGGTAATAAACACCCGATAAAGCTAGTGTCACTGGTAATAAACACCCGATAAAGCTAGTGTCACTGATAATAAACACCCGATAAAGCTAGTTTCACTGGTAATAAACACCCGATAAAGCTAGTGTCACCGGTAATAAACACCCGATAAAGCTAGTATCACTGGTACGGTATTAAACATTTAATAAAGCTGGTATCACCTGCAAAAAACGGTAAAAAAACTAATAAAGTAACTTTCTGGTGATTTGCGTGATTTTATCGAATCTAAACGTCCCGAAGTACTTAGGTGGATAACTCATCCCTTAATCGGCCCACCATGCAGGGACATACCTGGAGGTACTTCAACACCCGACAAGCAGCGCTGCCGAATACCCAAGTCTCCAGGAAGTCCTCAACCACAGTTGGCACCAGGCAGAACATGATGACAAAAAAGTCTGCCAAAGCCAGATTCAACAAGAACAAATTGGTTGCCGTGCGCATCTGAGGCGTCCTCAGTATGGCGATGATCACCAGCAGGTTGCCTAGCAACCCGATGGCGAATACTATAGCGTAGAGGCACAGTAGGCCAATCTTGAACGGCGTCAGTCGCATCTCGTACAAGATGTCGGCGATGTACTCCGCCTCCGTCAGGCAGTAATCGTTGCTGCCGTATTGCTCCAGACTGCAGTCTCGGCCAGTTTGATTGACAGAGCTGGACGGTGCGGCTGGGGGTAGGTTTCCCATGCCGGCTGGTTGAGTCTGGGTCTTTGTTTCTGCCTGTCTGTCTGAGTCTGTCTTTTTGTCTCAGTGGCCTTTCTACCTGCCTATTTATGGGTCTGTCTGTCCGCTGGAGACTGTCTTAGTGTCTTAGTGTCTTTGTGTCTGCTAGATTGTGTCTTAGTGTCTTAGGTCTTTGTGTCTGCTAGAGTGTCTTTGTGTCTGCTAGAGTGTGTCTAAGTATCTTAGGTCTTTGTGTCTGCTAGAGTGTGTCTTAGTGCCTTTGGTCTGTTGACCGTGTTTAAGTGTGTTAATAATTTGTCAATACTAAATAAGCCTGTCCGTCTGAAAAAGTGTTGTTCTGTTATTATATTACAGAGCGTGTTATCTTGGGTGCGTCTTTGAGCCTGTCTTCAGTGCTTAAAGAACCTGTCCGCTGCGTCTGTCTGCGCGCTTAGAGGAGAGAGCATTTAGTTGAGTTTGCCGCATTTGTCCCTGCGTCTCTCATTGGTCGTCAAAGTTGGTTGGATTTTAATACGAAACATTCTGAGTCATCCAATGGGAAGGTGAAAGGTCTTTACAAAACATTATTTGTCTGATTGAATTGCTAGCAGAGACTTAAATTGCAGCCCTATTTAGTAAAATAAAATGACAAGCCTTTTGTGATTTCGTACTTATTCCAAGCATTAAGCAGCTACGAGTGAGTAGTAGTTGAACAGAATCAATAGTTCAGTTCGTCAGATCAAAAGGAAATTGATCAAGTGAAAATAAGAGACTCGCTGAGATCCTGAGCAAGAATTGAACTTTCGTAGACTGTACTAAATAGGAGAAACAATTGATTGATTAGATAAAATAGTCTTACTCGGGGATTTTCAAGAGCCACTGGTGTTATCGACTTAAGCTCATGGTGCAATACATAGCTTTGAGTGCGAGGTTAGTATGCTGGATGAGAGAGATCAGATTAACACACTGTGTAGTCTGCAGCTAGAAGGGATCCGTCCATAAAGTAGTGTAAGTTGATCTCAATATTGATGCTAATTCCGATGGTCTATGTTAGCCTGCGAGCATAGTGACTAATGCTCGATTATATTGCGGCATCGAAAACATCAATACGAGTATTTATCTAAAATAAAAAAATCTATGCTAATCACCCAGTCTTTATTTTGAGTGCATATTTACATTTAGCTGACAATTTACCTGACAATGTAGCTGACAGTGTAGCTGACAGTGTAGCTGACAATGAACCTGACAATGTATCCGAGAAGTTTATTGAGCGATTTAACAGAGCCATAGACAAAAATAATCAAAGAATAAATCCAGCACAGTCGCCCTCTATACAGCCTGTTTTAAATATTTTAAAGTCTTAAAAACAGACGTTCGAAATGGCAAATCCGTGGAATCGGATGTAACCAAAAAACGTTATTGTAGCTCGTAAAAACACTTCTGGTTGATCGAACTGTCAATTCCGCCGCAAAACATCTTATAAAAAGGACTCGAAGAGACAAGAAAACAAAGAATCTGCATGGGTCCCGGATCGACTTGTTTTGATCCTTTGATCTTTTAATCCATAGGAATGATAAAGCTGGGCCGACTGACTTCCCCACCGGCTAAGCAAAAAGTTTCTCCCGCCTTAATGCGCTAATCCTCTGAATCCTTATCATTCGGCTTTTTCAAAAATCCTTTATTCGATACGCCATCGACTTGAATCCCATATTTCCTATCCTTCTAGAATAGCTAGCAATAACTCATCTGCTTTTTCCCACAATGGGATCATTCACTACTTTTTGAAAGAGGTCTCGGGGTGAAGCTCCCATCAACAGCCTAATTTTCATTAATTATACGAGCGCAGTAAGTGCGGCCTTTAGCTCTTGCGGGAAGATTAGCAGGATTATTTTTCTAGTTGACTGGACAGCTCGATACAAGTTCGAATATTCGAGAGGCGACAGCCAAACCACATTCATTCCAACGCCTTCCTAGCAACTACGAGCCGGTATTTGGACGATCGAGAGTTGTGAGCTGCATGAACTTTTCTTTAAAAAACCTATTTATAAACCTATAATAATATTATTAATTATTATTATTATTACAACGCCTTCCTAGCAACTACGAGCCGGTATTTGGACGATCGAGAGTTGTGAGCTGCATGAACTTTTCTTTAAAAAACCTATTTACGCGATTAATTTCTGTTTTGCACCTGTAGCTTTTGCCACCGCTTGACCTCAGAAGCAGAAAATAATTCCTCGTAAAACTAGGAAAATTCATTTCTCTTCAATATTTATTCACCCAAAGCTTCTCAAAGTAACAGAAAGTTCACAGAACTGCATATAAAAAAACGAAAAAAGCAATCAGGGAAAAACACGCCCCAACATCTGCCTCGCTGAATTAAACGAAACATCGGGAAGAGACGATAACACCACATTCTGCAGACTGTGGTTGCACACAATGCCAGTTAATCACGTGACCTGGCTTACTATCTTTCTTTGAAAAGATTTGGGAGCTTCCTGTCCAATCAGCATAAACGTTGAACAGCCAATTGAACTCATTGAATAAACAAAATAAGGAATGATAGTGTAAGTTTAATTAAAAACTGCGTTTGTTATAATAAAACATCTATATTAAATTTTATTAATTAGTTTAATCCTTAAGCAGAGGAAGCGGCCACAAACTCAAATTCAAACTGGTACGAATTTTAAAAACATAAATTATTAATTGGCTTCTAAAAAATAACAGATTCGAAAACAGAAAATAACGATTTACGGTTTTCAATGGAGTTCAGTAGTCACGTGACCTTAGATCACGTGATGCTAAATCCGGAACAGTTAACTAAATTAAGGCAAATTTCAGCCAGCCAGTTCTGTTTGGCATAAACAATCACGTGATCACGTGACAGTGTCACATGACGCTGCACGACCGGGCCCTATTGAATTCGACCGCGTCCGTCTCCGACTTGCTCCGCCGGGAATCGTCGCCTTGTTGATGATTGTTGAAATCGCGTTTCCGGCTGCCGGCCGCAGCTTTGGATGCCGGCCTCGAATAATCGCCGCCGCCGTCGCCGCCGCCGTCGCCGCTAGCGGCCTGCGGCGAGCTGATCAGCCGGTCCCAGGATCGAGTCCGATCCGGGTCGAGCAGCTCCCGCGACCGGATGGCCTGCACGGCCTCCAGGACCGCCCGCTCGGACGTCGAGTCGACCAGCCTGTAGGCGAAGATGTTGCCGGACTGGCAGGCCACCAGGACGGAGCCGTCGTTGCGGGCCTCGACGGCGCGCACCTCGTGATGCGCGTCCAACTCGCCGGCCAGGGTGCACTCGGGCACGCGGTAGGCGCGGACCCGGCGGCCGCAGCTGAACAGCATCAGCGAGTCGGCCAGGGCGAAGCAGCGGAACTGGTTGCCGGCCGGGGCGGCCCGACGGAGCGGCAGGCCGGCGGCCACCGAGTACAGATAATTGTCGGCGTCGACGCAGTACTCGCCGGAGCGGGAGAAGCTCAGGCGAGCCGGATCGGTGCCGGCTGGGAGAAGATTTGGGGCCAGACAGCGCAGGTTCAAATTTTCTGCGTCGATGATCATGACGCTCTGGGCAAAGCGGAGCTCGTCGGGCGACCTGAAGGGTGTTCAGAATGACAGCTCGGCTACTTGGGGACTCAAAAACTGGGTCAAGGATGCGAACTAATGCGTCATTAATTACATTATCCTACGAGTATGTCTCACTGCAAGGTCACTCATCAGATATCACGCGACACTTCTTGACAGCTTTTCAAGGTCACATATTGCATTACCTCAGCAGATATAACGTGATACTTCGACCAGTTTCTCAAGGTCGAATGATTCATCAACTTAGCTGATATCACGTGACACTTCTTGATAGCTTTTAAAGGTCACATGATGCATTACCTCAGCAGATATCACGTGATACTTCGACCAGTTTATCTAGGTCGAATGATTCATCAACTTAGCTGATATCACGTGACACTTCTTGACAGCTTTTCAAGGTCACATGATGCATTTCCTCAGCAGATATCACGTGATACTTCGACCAGTTTATCTAGGTCGAATGATTCATCAACTTAGCTGATATCACGTGACACTTCTTGATAGCTTTTCAAGGTCACATGATGCATTTCCTCAGCAGATATCACGTGATACTTCGACCAGTTTCTCTACGTCATATGATTCATCAACTTAGCAACAATCACGTGATAATTCTATTGCTTCTTCAGGTCCCATGCTTCATTTCCTCAGAAGATACCCTGTGATACTCCAGACATTTTCCCAAGGTCACATGATTCATTACCTCAGGTATAAAGTCACAGGTACTAAGTGCTTCTAAAGGTCAAACGAGTCATTACATCAGCAAATATCACTTGATAATTTCAAAATGCTTTTTTAAATTATAATGTTTTGTTACCCAAAATGCGTCATATAAACTAAAAATACTACGAAAGCGCCAACTCACCGAACGTCGGCCAGATTCTCTTCCTCCTGAGTGTACACAACGACAACGTCGCTGCCACCCTCGTCGCCGCTGGTCAGGCAGGGCTGGACGGCCAGGATGCGGCGCACCAGACCGAACGAGGACAGCATGCCGGGGCCGACGAGGCGGGCCAGGCCGGTCCCGGTGTTCCAGGTGAACAGGCACGGCTCGATGTAGTACGCCTTGGCGCTGTCCGGGTCCCGCGCGGTCAGGCAGACAATCAGCCGGTCGTTGCCAGTCAGGAACGGTCGGCCAAGCAGGTGCGGAATTTTCGCCGACTCGCCGCACGATTCCGGCCTGACCCCCGTGGCGTTTGCCGAATCGCCGAACGTCAGGCGGGTGACAACAAACGGCTGCCTGTAGGCGACCTCGGCCTGGTCAACGATGTACACGTCGCTAGAGTGACGGCAGGCCAGCAGGTGGCCGGGCACGTTGCCGAACTCGGCCAGAATCCGGCGCTCGGACAGCGACCAGACGATGTTGGTGGTGTTCGGGTTGCGCTGTACAACCGAAGCGACGGCGAAGTCGCCGCAAGACGACACGGCACAGTCCACAACGACGCCCTCGTGGCTGTACAGGTCAGTGAGGTAGCCAGTGTCGAGATCGACGACGCCCATTTCGTCGCTGTTGTCGCAGCAGGCGACGGCGCGAGGACGTCGGCGCGCGGATCGGACAGCGCGTATCGGGGCGGTCAGCGAGTCGACAGCCGTGCCGTCTGTGAAGGCGCCCTGCAGGCTCCACAGGTGAATCTCCCGGGAGTGCTCGATGTAGCCGACAACGAGGCTGCGGGTCTGATCGACCAGCAGGCGGGTCAGAATGCCGGTCGGCGCGTGCAGCATCACCAGCGGCCGGCCCTGCTCGACCTCCCAGACCAGCACGTCGCGGAAGATGCTGGTGATGACCACCCGATCTCCGAATGCGAAATCCGCCTCGCTAAAATTGATCCGCTCGTAGTTGGCGTTGGGCATTTTGAATTCGGCGGGAATTTCCGGCGGCCGACGGATGTGCGCCACAATGGCGTCCCGCCCGAACTCGTACACCAGCACGCTCTTCTCGGCCCTGACCAGCAGCAGCTGCTCCGCCTGCGACACGCGCATGTCCTGCAGCCGGTCGTCGCCTAGCGAGTTTTCAAACATGATTTTGAACGACATCTCGATGGCGCCTTTGGCGTCCATGTAGAGAATGACCACCTTCTGCTCGCCCTCGCACAGGATGAAGGCGCGCGAGCCGTCGCGGGTGAACATCAGCCGCTTCGGCACGGCCAGCAGGTCAACCACCGACGTCTGCAGGCCGTTGCCGATCTCGAATACCAGCACCTGCGAATTGGCGGTTTGATGGGTAAAATGGTTGCTTTCCCTAAAATCTATTTAAGCAATCAAACTCTCGCTAAAATCTAATCAAGCAATCTAACTTCCGCTAAAATCTAATCAAGCAATCAAACTTCCGCTAAAATCTAATTGAACAATCCAAATTCCGCTAAAATCTAATTGAGCGATCAAACTTCCGCTAAAATCTTATAAAGCAGTCCAACTTACGCTAAAATCTAATTTAGCAATCAAACTTCCGCTAAAATATAATTGAGCAATCCAACTTCCGCTAAAATCTGATTGAGCAATCAAAGTTCCGCTAAAATCTAATTGAGAAATTAAACTTCCGCTAAAATCTGATTGAGCTATCAAAGTTCCGCTAAAATCTGATTGAGCTATCAAAGTTCCGCTAAAATCTAATTGAGCAATCAAACTTCCGCTAAAATCTGATTGAGCTATCAAAGTTCCGCTAAAATCGAATTAGGCTATCTAACTTCCGCTAACATCTAATTAAGCAATCCGAATTCCGCCAAAACCCCACAAACTACTTTAAATAAATTACGCTAAACCTAAAAAACTGCTTCAACTTCAGCTTAAACCTAACAAAAATCTCCTCTAAATCGCCGCCATTCCGCACCTGCTCTCCATTGTTAGTGAAGATGAAGCGCTCATCCGGTGTGATGTCGCACAGAGCCGCTCGCCGATCCGGCTTGAACACGTGAATCGGCTGACAGGTGGACAAGTCGGCAATGATCACGTAGGACATCCGCGAGGCGACGATGCAGGCGACTAGACGACGGGCCACCCGGACCTTGGTGATGCGGAACATCGACTTGTCCTCGAACGGCATCGTGTCGATCCAGTTCAATGGCAGAATGTGCCCGACAAAGGAACCGTCGGAGCACAGGTGCACCTGAGAAATTAATGTCGATGTAATGATCTCAGTTCTCAGCATCTCACTCTACACGATCCAGCATCTCACCTTAAATGATCCAGTATCTCACCCTACACCATCCAGCATCTCACCCTACACCATCCAGCATCTCACCCTACACAATCCAGTATCTCACCCTACACCATCCAGCATCTCACCCTACACCATCCAGCATCTCACCCTACACCATCCAGCATCTCACCCTACACCATCCAGCATCTCACCCTACACCATCCAGCATCTCACCCTACACGATCCAGCATCTCACCCTACACCATCCAGCATCTCACCCTACACCATCCAGCATCTCACCCTACACCATCCAGCATCTCACCCTACACAATCCAGCATCTCACCCTACACAATCCAGTATCTCACCCTACACCATCCAGCATCTCACCCTACACCATCCAGCATCTCACCCTACACGATCCAGCATCTCACCCTACACTATCCAGCATCTCCCCCCCCTACACCATCCAGCATCTCACCCTACACGATCCAGCATCTTAACCTACACGATCCAGCATCTCACTCTACACCATCCAGCATCTCACCCTCCACGATCCAGCATCTCACCCTACACAATCCAGCATCTCACTCTACACCATCCAGCATCTCACCCTCCACGATCCAGCATCTCACCCTACACAATCCAGCATCTCACTCTACACCATCCAGCATCTCACCCTCCACGATCCAGCATCTCACCCTACACGATCCAGCATCTCACCCTACACGATCCAGCATCTCACCCTACACTATCCAGCATCTCACCCTACACGATCCAGCATCTCACCCTACACCATCCAGTATCTCACCCTACACCATCCAGCATCTCACCCTACACCATCCAGCATCTCACCCTCCACGATCCAGCATCTCACCCTCCACGATCCAGCATCTCACCCTCCACGATCCAGCATCTCACCCTACACCATCCAGCATCTCACCCTACACAATCCAGCATCTCACCCTACACAATCCAGCATCTCACCCTACACCAACCAGCATCTCACCCTACACAATCCAGCACCCTACACAAGCCGCACAAAATCCTCACCTTCAGATGACTCCGCTTCCTCTCGTCCACCATGACGGCGTAGCGCTCGTCAGCTGACAGGTGCAACTCGCCGCTGGAGGTGCGAACCTCGCCCAGCATAGCGCCGCGCTCCAGATCGTATTTGTACAGAGCGACGTCGTCTTTTAGTTTGACGTAGAGAGTGGCGGAGGCGGCGCTCAGCTGCATGGACTGCAGGTTAGTTGGGCACTCAACCGTTGACTGCAGGGCGCTGCCAGGCAGTTTGGCATAGGAATAGCAGGGCACGAATATGTTGTGCCGGCAGCCGCGCACGTCGGCCTGGCGTACCAGATTTTTAATGTTCTTGTACTCGTGACTGTACAGTACGAGACTGCCGGACAGCTCGGCGGCCAAATTATTCAAATTGTCGCTAAGAATGTCGAACGCCTTTCTAATTGTCTCTTCAACTAGGGATACCTCCGTGCTGCTTGGCACCAGCTGAAAATCGCGCAGAGTCTCCTCAAGGCCTAGGGCCGCGGATTTATAGTAGAGCCAGTCGTAGCTAAACAGTACCAGGTTGTTGAGCTCGGGAACTCGGTCAGACAGGAACAGATGCCTTGGCAACTGTCTGAACTTGCGCTCATTATAGAAACTGCTTCCAGACTCGCCATCGAGGCTGTACATCAGCTTCTGCGTTGGCATCAGCCGGTCTGCCGAGCTGATCTCATCAGCCGACGAGACGGTCGACACCGGCTTGCTGACGCCGTGCCACGTGCCTAGGAAATAATCGGCCATAGTGAAGTGCAACGATTTGCAAAACTCCTCCGATTGCAGGTAGCGAGCGGCCACCGCCTTCTCGACGTCGCCGTTGGCCCAGTAGTTAACGAAATAGCCGTCAAAGGAAGCCTCGTGCATCAGCAGGCGAACCTCCTGCTTCATGAGTAGCCACACCGAGCTGGGGAATTGGCGAACGCCGTCCTCTATGGGGACGAGCATCTCGTCTAGGACGGCGTCGTCTAGCGACAGAAGATCCTTGACTTCGATGTCGGTGAGGCCGTTGCCCGACAGGCTGACGTAGGCGAAGGCGTGCGCCACGGCGACTCGGCCGAACTTCGCCTCCAGCCGGTTGAATTCGGCGTCTAGAAGGTCGGCCAGGCCGGCGTTGGCGGGCAGCTCGGCGGGGCTGTCGGTTGAGGACAGTCTGGCCAGACGGTCGCACAGCAGCGAGGCGTGGAACATGCTCTCCAGGCCGGCCAGCTGCCGCTCCGCCCAGCGCCATTGCTCGGCGGTGAGCCGGCGGCTCCGCTCGGCCAGATAGTGCGCGGCGAATTGGCGATAGGCTTCAGCGGACTGCGGCCCGATGTGCAGCACCCGGAGATGCGGCCCGGCCATGCCCAGCACGCTGCCGCTGGCTTCGTCCAGCCCGGTCAGCACCAGCTTCACGTTTGACGGCGGCCCGAGCGGACCCGAGGGCACCAGAGACAGCGGCGTCAGTCGGGCTCCGTCGTCGTCGACTAGACGCTCGGCGCCGGCGATCAGCAGGACGACGGGCCCGGCGCCGGACAAACGGTCGACAAGCTCCTGGAAATTTCGCGGCGGCTGCGGCGGCGGCTGATGCTGATGCTCCTCGGAAGCGCCGGCAGCACCGGCCGCGGCCACAACGCCACCGGTGTCCAGACGGCAGCAGGTTCGAATCTGATTGTAGAGGCTGGCGGTCAGGTCCGACAAGCGCCGTTCGAACATCACCACCCGCGGGATCAGCACGCCCACGGGCGACTCGGAGAGGCGCTGCTGGATCTGACGGAGGCGGAGGATGGATGCGATGGATGGAGCGGTCATGTCTACCCAATCTTTCGGAAGCTCGACTTTTCGCTCACAAATTTACTTTATGTTTCAGGAAATCTGCTTTCCCTCTATTTTCAGCCGATCCTTCAGGTGGACCTCTCTCTCTTCCTTCAGCCCCTGATCCTTCTGGAGCCCTTGGTCTCTCTCCCCTTCACTTGATCCTTCAGGAGCCCTTGGTCTCTCTCCCCTTTACTTGATCCTTCAGGAGCCCTAGCTTGGTCTCTCTCCCCTTCACTTGATCCTTCAGGAGCCCTTGGTCTCTCTCCCCTTCACTTGATCTTTCAGGAGCCCTTCAACTCTCTACCCTTTACTTGATCCTTCAGGAGCCCTAGCTTGGTCTCTCTCCCTTTCACTTGATCCTTCAGGAGCCCTTGGTCTCTCTCCCCTTCACTTGATCTTTCAGGAGCCCTTCGTCTCTCTACCCTTTACTTGATCCTTCAGGAGCCCTAGCTTGGTCTCTCTCCCCTTCACTTGATCTTTCAGGAGCCCTTCGTCTCTCTACCCTTTACTTGATCCTTCAGGAGCCCTAGCTTGGTCTCTCTCCCCTTCACTTGATCCTTCAGGAGCCCTTGGTCTCTCTCCCCTTCACTTGATCCTTCAGGAGCCCTTGGTCTCTCTCCCCTTTACTTGATCGTTCAGGAGCCCTTGGTCTCTCTCCCCTTCACTTGATCTTTCAGGAGCCCTTCGTCTCTCTACCCTTTACTTGATCCTTCAGGAGCCCTAGCTTGGTCTCTCTCCCCTTCACTTGATCCTTCAGGAGCCCTTGGTCTCTCTCCCCTTTACTTGATCCTTCAGGAGCCCTTGGTCTCTCTCCCCTTCACTTGATCCTTCAGGAGCCCTTGGTCTCTCTCCCCTTCACTTGATCCTTCAGGAGCCCTTGGTCTCTCTCCCCTTCACTTGATGCTTCAGGAGCCCTTGGTCTGTCTCCCCTTTACTTGACCCTTCGAAGGAGCCCTTGGTCTATCTCCCCTTCACTTGATCCTTCAGGAGACAGGCTCTCTCGACAGCATTCTACTCTACTATTCTGTGGAATATTTCTTTATCCTAAATCGCTTAGAGGTGAAAAACGTATTGGAACTTAACTTAGCAGCTTAGCTTGTTAAAAAAGACTCTTTCTGCGATCCAGATAAAAGCTCACTGACTCAAATTTCCAGCAAAGCAGTATAAGGTGAAGTACGCTTGTACGATTTAAGTATTGAATCAGCTAATGTTATTTGCACTGTAGTCTCGTAAAAAATTACTTTTTTTAAAAAACCTTTTACCAGTGAAATGAGTAGAAGCCGCGAGTTCATTCGGTGGCTTTCCAGTTCGAGTGGCGAAGGAAAAGAGGCAAGCTGAGGACAGCCCCTATAAGCCGCGCCAAAAAGCCTTCCAGAAGAAGTGAAAGTGCAAATGGACGACGGCTTTAGCTAAATCCGCCTCTTGAAGCGGAAGAGTACTTCGGTTTCTACTCTCTTTTTTTCTTTGACCCGTTTTGCTGGCTTGTAGCAGCAATTTCGCTTCTCGTTCTTGTTTTTCGGTTCCTCTCCAGTTTGTGCCCCGCTTTGGCACGGAGATGAGCCTAATTTCTCATTTAGTCCCGTAGCGGGGAAAAAATTGACGTTAAAAAAACCGCATCTATTAGCGACTAAATATTGGAATTTAATTTGTCTAAATTTATCTCACTTATTAATTTCGTTCACAAGAAATATTCTGCCACATCAAAGAGTCTCACTGGGCTTAATTTAACCCGGGGAAAACAGTTGCATAATTGGATTTTGAGGTCTCTTTTTTCGACATTAATTTCCGGTTGTCTCCTCTGCCGGAAGGCATGGCTGGATTTAGACTTGAGTTGCCAACCGCTTAATTTAATCAGAACAAGACGCTCTGATCAGTGGCTTACTGATAAACTTACTAATTTATTGTCAAATCAATAACCAATAATCAATAGGTTAATAATTTCTTCGACATTCAAATGCATTTTATCTCCATCCGGCAAATTGCACTGGTTCAGAAAAGCGCACACAAATTGCTATAAATAATTGTCACCTTGCCGCTGTGCGGCGGTAAGGTTAGTTAGACCACGAGGACGGGGCGTGCGCTCTGGTGGGGGGTGGGTGCGGGGTGCTGGTCGTGAGGGGTGGTGGGCTGGCCTGCCGCCTTTATCTGCCATCTCTCCGGCCCTCCAGTTGTTTGTCTGGCGTTTAAAATTTTTTTTGATCGTGATGGCTAGCGCTCGCCAAGTTGTAGACCCACTAGCCTACCTGAAAGTGTCAGAGCTAAAGGCTGCCCTCCAATCGCGCAAGTTACCTACGCACGGCAAACGGGAAACGCTGCTTCTCCGTCTGCACGGCGCCTTGAACATGGAGCAGCCGGCGGCACACGCTGGATCTTCGTCCCCCAAGGAGTCAGCAAAGGACGCCAACGAGCGGGGGAGCAGCGGGCGGCCTGAGGAGGGCGGCACCTCGCCGGTTGCACTGGAGGCCGAGATCGAGCTCACCCGGAGACGCATCGAGTTGCTACGGCTGCGGAAGGAGGAGGCGGAGCTCCGGCAGTCGGTGGGCGAGACATCCGACCATGGTGAGCAGCCTGCTTTATTTTCTCGTTCCGCTTGTGCAGAGTCTGACAGGTGGTCGAGCGATGGAGAGCTGGAGGCTGAGGGACAGCTTCGTGACAAGCCGCGTGCCGCTTCAGGCCAGTTGCTGCGCATCTGCGATTTCTTGGAATCACCGAGCCTACCGGACCAGCTCACGGCGCAGTGCAAGGCAGGGAAGCTGACTCTCAAGAGTGCCAAGTCCAGGGCCCTCAGCTCTGTCACTGTTGGCCAGTGGATCGCAGCTAACGCGCGGATCATGCGCACTCTGCTGCAGTCCGGCAGGCTGGCTTCGCAAGGCGCCGGCCGAAATAGCATCCACGACTACCTACAGCATGTCATGCACATCGGGGACCTGTTAGACGGTGGTTATGACTGGCAGGTTCTACTCCGCTACGACGATGACCTGCGGCAGCATCAGCATGCTCACGCATCACGGTGGTCTGAGCCTCCCCTGGCCCTGATCTGCAAGCACTTGACGGCTCCTAAGAATCTACAGGCCCGCCTGGCGAATCAAGCCTCCCGCGGTGGGCGCCGGCAACTTTCGAACAGTGGTCAGGTGATCTGTGGCCTGTTCAACAGCTCGTCAGGGTGCCAGCGCGACACCTGCAACTACCTGCATTGCTGCCGGATCTGTGGGGGCTCGCACGCCGCTGCCACCCATAACAATCGGGCTCCTCAAAAAAACTGAGGTGCGCGTCGCAAGCGGACATCAACGCCTGCGACGCCGCCCTATCTGCCTGCCTGCCTGCCTGCGACGCCACCCAATCTGCCTGCCTGCCTGCCTGCGACGCCACCCAATCTGCCTGCCTGCCCGCCTGCGACGCCGCCCAATCTGCCTGCCTGCCTGCCTGCGACGCCACCCAATCTGCCTGCCTGCCCGCCTACGACGCCGCCCAATCTGCCTGCCTGCCCGCCTGCGACGCCACCCAATCTGCCTGCCTGCCCGCCTGCGACGCCGCCCTATCTGCCTGCCTGCCCGCCTGCGACGCCGCCCAATCTGCCTGCCTGCCTGCCTGCGACGCCACCCAATCTGCCTGCCTGCCCGCCTGCGACGCCACCCAATCCGCCTGCCTGCCCGCCTGCGACGTCGCCCAATCTGCCTGCCTGCCTGCCTGCGACGCCGCCCAATCTGCTGATGCTGGGTTCTCAATCAATAGGTTCAACAGATGCGGTGATCTGATCGTGACTGCCTGGGAGGAGCGCCTCCAAGGCGACCCTGACGAGAAGTTTCTGCTCGATGGCCTTCGCAAGGGATTTCCTCTGGTTGACGAAGGTGCCAATGTCCCAGCGTACGAATCCAACAACTACTCTTCCGTTGAAGAATGCAGAGCTGAAGTGGAGAGCTTACTCCGTGAAGAGATCATAAATGGCAGACTAGTAATCGTGCCGGACGCGCCTCATCTGGTCAGCCCGCTTGGCGCTATTCGCAAGTCCTCAGGGGGCATCAGACTTATTCACGACTGCTCTGTGCCAGTTAATGGGTCGTTGAACGACTTCTTCACTGCCGACCGTAAGCTGCGTTTTGCTTCGGTGGAAGACCTGGTGCGTATGCTTCGACCAGGTAGCTTTATTGCTAAGGTGGACATCGCCTCGGCCTACCGCTCGGTCGCTTGCCGTTCTGACTGCTGGTCGCTGCTGGGCCTAAAGTTCAAGTTCTCCGGCGATGATCACGTGACCTACATGGAAGATAGGCGCCTGCCGATGGGCGCAGCCGGCTCGGTGCCAAGTTTCCACCGCATCTCCCAAGCTATTCGCCGATTCGTGGTCAAGGACGGCTTCGCTGCAGTTGTCAATTATCTGGATGATTTTGCGGTCACCGCTGCCACTTACACCGAGTGTTTAAAAGCGTATGAACACCTGCTGGGCCTCCTGGAGCGGCTCGGTTTCCGGGTCAACCGCGACAAATGCACTCCTCCGACGCAGGACATCGTCTTTCTTGGCGTCCGCATTCAGACTGTCGGCGGCCTGCTGTCGCTGCCTCCTGAGAAGCTTCAAGACCTCCGCGAGATGCTGGAAGATTGCCTCTCCAGGAAGCTGGTCGCCTCGTCTGCGATGCGCCGTCTGGTGGGGAAGCTCAGCTGGTTTTGCCAGGTGCAGCGGCAGATCCGCATGTTTCTCCGCCCTGTAATCGAGTTTACCGAGGAGCTGAGTCGTGGCAGTCAGCGAGTGGCGCTTACCAGCAGTCTTCGTCAGCTTCTTCAGTGGTGGGTTCGGGCGGTGAGCCACTACCATGACCGCTCGATCTGGCCAGAGTTCACCGATGCCTTGGCCGTAGAGACCGACGCTTGCCTCAGCGGTGGAGCGGCTATCCTGAGCGGCTGTCGGTTTCGTGACTGGATGTTTGTGGACTTCGCCAAGGACATGGACGGCCGCCTCGCCGAGCTCCACATCAACTACAAGGAAGCTGTCATTGCGCCACTGACCCTGTTGCGCTTTCGCGACCAGCTGCACCGGGCTCAGGTGGTCTTTTACAGTGACAACCAAGCGGCTGTCGGCATGCTCAACCGCGGTTCGGCGAAGAACTCGGTGGTCAACGACATTCTGAGGCAGGCCGGTCTGATGTGCATGCAGCAGCAGATCTCCTTCAAGGTGTTCTACCTGCCCGGCCATCGTCAGCTCCTCGCCGACCCCGCTTCCCGTCTGTTGACGGGCAACTCTGCCTTTATTGATTTTGCCTGTCATTTTTATGGTCACTTATCGCTCGATCCGCTTGAATTTGCTTCGCACGCGCTGGGCTCTGCCTCCGCCTCCTCCCTGTTTTCCAGGTGCCGCCTCCTTCGGGCTGCCGGCCGAGCTGCTCCCCCTGATCCGTGCCGCCTTCGCGCCGGCGACGCTACGGTCGCTGCAGACCAAATGGAAGACATGGTCTGCCTTCTGCCGCAAGAGACAGATCAGCACGGTGCGCCCGACCGCCATTCAACTGTGCCACTTCATCAACTTTTTGATTCGGCATCGCCTGTCTCGGTCCTCGAGCCTGCAAGCCTACGTCAGTGCGGTGGCTACTCTGCTGCGGCTAAGCGACTCCCCGGTGACCACGGATTCCGGGCTGGTGCGGCTGGCTCTTCGAGGAGCCAAGCGGCTGCTGTCATCGGCGCCGGTCCGCCGCAAGGAGGCCTTGACTCCGGAGCATCTGCTGCAGTTTCGGCGCGAGCGGCAGCTTCAGACCTGCGAGGGAGGCGCCCTGTGGAGCCTCATCCTGTCTGGCTGGTGGGCCATGCTGCGTGCGGCCAACTTGTGTGCCAGCAGCCAGGTGAACGCCGGCGCTGCAGTCTTGGTCAGCGACATCCGGGTCGGAGCCAAGGAGGCCGAGATTCTGATCAGGACATCCAAGACAAACCAGTTTGGCGAGCGGCACCATGTAGCTGTCCTGCCTTGTATCTGCACGACCACAGCCGCTCCGCTCTGCCCGCTCTGCGCGCTGAAACACCACCTCCGACTGAATTCGCTTCGGCGTGCCCCGGCCTCACAGCCTCTCTTCTCGGTGCTGGAGGCTGGACGATGGAAAAGTTTGACGGCTGCCAGCTGTCGGCGCCGATTGGCTCGACTGTGCCGAGCGTCCAGACTGCCAGTCGGTCAGTTTTCGATGCACAGTCTGCGGCGAGGAGGTGCCACATTCGCTAGGACGGCTGGCATCGCCATCGATGACATTAAGGCCATCGGCGATTGGAAAGGCGACGCGGTCCATCTCTATGCCGGGCGCCAGGCGCTGGTTGCCAGCCGCGCCTCCCGCTGCATTGGCGTTGCTCTGCAACGCAGTTGCTGACAGTCTTGTTTTTTTTGTTCCTTTTTGTTTTTTTTTAATTCCTTGGCTGCCGCTCCTTCCCCCCCTTTCTCTCGTCTTCTTTTTTTTTGGTGTGGAGTTTTGTGTCGTGCCATCCGCCTGCCCTTGCCTCGTTCCTTTCTTCGTGGTTTAATTGTCACCTTGCCGCTGTGCGGCGGTAAGGTTAGTTAGACCACGAGGACGGGGCGTGCGCTCTGGTGGGGGGTGGGTGCGGGGTGCTGGTCGTGAGGGGTGGTGGGCTGGCCTGCCGCCTTTATCTGCCATCTCTCCGGCCCTCCAGTTGTTTGTCTGGCGTTTAAAATTTTTTTTTGCTGCTTTTTTCCCTTTGTTCGCCTTTTCTTTCCAGATAGTTTTTTTGCTCTGCCTCAATAAATCGAGACATTTCGAAGAGTTTTGTGTCGTGCCATCCGCCTGCCTTTGCCTCGTTCCTTTCTTCGTGGTTTAAACAGCCATTTTCGCCCTTTAGAAATGCCAAAAGCAACTATAAATATTATCCCCAGAAGCACTGATTAATCGGCACTAATCCGAATCAACCCTCGCCCCAATCAACCCTCGCCCCAATCAACCCTCACCCCTA
This sequence comes from Macrostomum cliftonense, assembly GCA_950096795.1. Lineage (NCBI taxonomy): Eukaryota > Metazoa > Platyhelminthes > Macrostomidae > Macrostomum > Macrostomum cliftonense. The sequence goes on along the minus strand of CATNEM010000354.1, from coordinate 68,398 downwards.
TCAACCCTCATCCGAAACAACCCTCACCCCAAACAACCCTCACCCAAAAACAACCCTCACCCAAAAACAACCCTTACCCCAATCAACCCTCACCCCAAACAACCCTCAGCCTAAAACAAGCATCAACCCAAATAACCCCCCCAAACAACCCTCACCCAAAAGCAACCCTTACCCCAAACAACCCTCACTCCAAACAACCCTCACCCCAAACAACCCGCACCCCAAACAACCCTCACCTCAAACAACCCCCACGCCAAATAACCCTCACCTCAAACAACCCTCAACCCAAACAACCCTCACCCCAAACAACCCTCACGCCAAACAACCCTCACCCCAAACAATCCTCACCCCAAACAACCCTCACCCCAAATAACCCTCACCTCAAACAACCCTCACCCCAAATAACCCTCACCCCAAACAACCCTCACCCCAAACAACCCTCACTCCAAAAAACCCTCACCCCAAACAACCCCCACGCCAAACAACCCCCACCCCCAAAACAACCCTCAACTTCAAAAAAACCCTCACCCTAAATTCAGACCATTTCAATACTCACCTCAATAAATGCCTGAGCGATGGCGGGCATTTTGCCAGTGTTGGACCCGCCAAGCAGCAGGTAGGTGTAGTTCTGACGGGCGCCAAAGTCAACGCAATACTCTACCACAGCGTCAATGGTCGCTTCCTGACGAAGACTGAACGGAGCCAGCAGGCGGCAGCGCTCCAGACTTGTCCAAGCGTCGTCAAAGACGCGGACAACTTCGCTATCGGCGTGCATCTGCTTGCCAACTAAGCGACTCTCTACGGCCGTCTTGGCCGCTTCAATGAAAGCTTCGCAGAAGTCACCGAGGTATTCCTCGTGCAGACGCTTGTCGATGCCGTCTGGAAAGCGCCACAGCACCGAGAACTGGCGATCAACGCTAGCGTAGGTGGTGAGCCGATCGTTGAGCTCTTGGAGCAGGTCGGCAAGGCTTTTGTCGATCAGGTAGCGATCGTTCTCTTCGTCAAGTTCCACGTCTGTGTACAGATCCGCTTTGGCCTCGTTTAGGTAGTTTTTTAGATCGATGATTTCGCGTTCGAACACAATTGGCCGGAACTGAGTCAGGTCCGAGTGGCTCAGCAGGTGCGAGATGCCGGCGTCCAGTTCTGTACCGGGTTGATTGGGGTGAGGGTTGATTGGGGTGAGGGTTGATTGGGGTGAGGGTTGATTGGGGTGAGGGTTGATTGGGGTGAGGGTTGATTAGGGTGAGGGTTGATTGGGGTGAGGGTTGATTGGGGTGAGGGTTGATTGGGGTGAGGGTTGATTAGGGTGAGGGTTGATTGGGGTGAGGGTTGATTGGGGTGAGGCTTGATTGGGGTGAGGGTTGATTGGGGTGAGGGTTGATTGGGTTGAGGGTTATTTGGGGTAATGGTTGTTGTGGGGTGAGGGTTGCTTTGGAGTGATGGTTTTTTGGGGCAATGTTTGTTTGAGTGAGGGTTGATTGGGGTGAGGTTTGATTGGGCTGAGGATTTATTGGGGTGATGTTGATTTGGGTTAATGGTTATTTTGGGGTTAGGGTTATTTGGTTTGATGGTTGTTTTGGGGTCATGGGTGTTCGGGGTGATGTTTTTCGGGGTGAGGGTTGATTGGGCTGAGGGTTATTTGGCGTGAGGGTTGTTTTGAGGTGATTGTTGTTTGGGGTGATGTTTGTTTGGGATGAGGGCTGATTGGGGTGAGGGCTGATTGGGGTAAGGGTTGATTGGGGTGAGGGTTGATTGGGGTGAGGGTTCAATGCAATTAAGAGCGATTGTTTTTTATGCTGGCTCAACTACTATATAACGATTGACTTGAGAAATCTTAACAAAGAATTGGAACGGGAACTTCAACGGTAGAATTTATACTTCCGATATACAGAAAATATTTCTTTATCCACACGATTTGTTCATGGGGTCACTTGAGTCCAGCTGGCGCTAACATAATTCAATCTTGACCGGCACTGCGAACCTACTTTCACTTGGAGTGCCGAAGACGAGATGAGAGAGGCCTCGGCGACCGAGAGCTGGTGTGGACATTGCTTTGAATTAATTATTCATTCAACAACTAGTCCTCAAGGAAGTCTATAAGAAGAACTAATGAGAATTCAAAGCTTGGTGAAGGCGGAACTATTGATTTAAGGGGTACCAAGCGTTTAATTTAAACACCAAAATCCCTTTAATTTAAGCTTTGAATCCTACTCAATTTACAAAACTTAATATCCGGATATCAAGCTGTCTTAATCAATTTCTGGTCTAAAAACTCTGTTATTAAGCATTCGATATCTAAAAAATCTAGCAGTCGGAATCTAACAGATCTAACAGTCGATTTGTAACAGATCTAGCAGTGGATATCTAATACATCTTGGATTTGATATCTCAGAGATCTAGCCGTAGATATCTAATAGATCTAGCAGTTGGTATCTACTAGATCTAACAGTCTAAATCTAGTAGATCTACGAGTCGATGTGTAACAGATCTTGTAGTCGATATCTGATAGATCTAGCAGTGGATATCTGATAGATCTAGCAGTGGATATCTAACAGATCTAGCATTCGATGTGTAACAGATCTTGCAGTCGATATCTAATAGATCTAGCAATCAATATTCAATAGATCCAGCATTTGATATGTAACAGATCTAGCCGGAGATTACTAATAGATCTAGCAGTTGGTATTTACTAGATCTAACAGTCTAAATCTAGGAGATCTAGCAGTCGATATTTAACCGATTTAGCAGGTTCATTAAGTTTTCATTGAGAATGATTCTGACAAAAATAAATAAAAAATCATCCATGAAGTTCGAATCAAACTAAAATAGCTGATATTCAAGCGCCAGCATTTTCGATTGTCCAGCTGGTTTTTTTGCCTGACTAAAAACTAATGATCGGCGCTGGTTGTCGCCAAGAACACCAGTAGCACTTTTATGGTTTTCGGCGACATATCGCCTCTATAGATATGTTTCTACAGCTCAGTCAGCAAGCTAAACCCTAGCGCGAATAATCCATTCTTAACTATTTCCAGTACTTCTTGATCTCTCTCTCTATTTATGCATGCCTGTCTCGCGCAGTCGGCTAGTCAGAACCAGTTAGATCTTCCATAGGCTGTCGCTGATTTTCAATCTATATCGGTTGACATTCCAGTCTGAGCTAACGGCGAAGAAGCCCCTTGTTTAGCCTTAACTTAATTATTATGCGCAGAGTTCTCCGTCACTCTCTCTGTTCTCTGAGAAGGCTAAAATGAGTATGGATTCAGTCTGCCTATTAATTCAGTTTAGTTCTGTTTCATATCGAAATAGGAAATGTCACAATATCTGTTAAAAGAGTGGATTTTTTGCAAAGATATTATTTTTAACTGCAAACTGTTCTTTTTAGATCAGCTGTAACTGAAACAACTGGCTGTAACTGAAATATCTGGCTGTAAGTGAAACAGCTGGCTGTAAGTGAAACAGCTGGCTGTAAGTGAAACAGCTGGCTGTAAGTGAAACAGCTGGCTGTAAGTGAAATATCTGGCTGTAAGTGAAACAGCTGGCTGTAAGTGAAACAGCTAGCTGTAAGTGAAACAGCTGGCTGTAAGTGAAACAGCTGGCTGTAAGTGAAACAGCTGGCTGTAAGTGAAACAGCTGGCTGTAAGTGAAACAGCTGGCTGTAAGTGAAACAGCTGGCTGTAAGTGAAACAGCTGGCTGTAAGTGAAACAGCTGGCTGTAAGTGAAACAGCTGGCTGTAACTGAAAAAGCTGGCTGTAACAGAGACAGCTGGCTGTAACAGAGACAGCTGGCTGTAACAGAGACAGCTGGCTGTAACAGAGACAGCTGGCTGTAACAGAGACAGCTGGCTGTAACTGAAACTGAACATTTAAATATTTGAAACTATGACCGTAGCAACCAAACGTCACTATTGAAAAATCCCTGACCGACTTCGCACATTCGCACGCACCGAAGGTGAGAATCTCAAACGCCGTCTGATCGTCCATGGTGCCCTCTCGGAGACAGATGCCGACCCCGATCTTGAACAGGTTGGCCAGCAGGCGCGCTGTGGATTTCCATTCGGCCAGGGCGGTGGCCTTCGCGGCGGCATCCTCGCCGACAATGTCTGGCAGCAGCAGGCGAGCCGGCAGCAGAGCGTGCTCCGTGTCGCCGTCCGGACATTCGGCGTTCTCGTCACGACGGTACCAGGCGTCCAGCACCGGGTACTGCGCCGTCAGGGGGTTTCGGTGGGCCCGAAGGGTGCCGCGGATCAGTTCGAATGCTCGGCTGGGAAGCCGACGAGGCAGCAACGGCAGGCCGAATTTCTGACCGAGAAGGATCTGAGAAGAATTTGGGCAGGTTTCAAGGGTGGATTTTGTGTAACCAGATCGAGCGCTGAGTTTCCGGGATTTGAGTGGGATTTCCATTGTTTCTGATTGGGATTTAAGGTGACTCTGATTGGGATTCCAGGTGTGTCTGATTGGGATTCCAGGTGTCTCTGATTTGGGATTCCATGTATCTCTGATTGGGATTTCAGTTGTATCTGATTGGGATTCTAGCTGTCTCTAATTTGGATTTCTGCTGTCTCTGATTGGGATTCCAGTTGACTCTGATTGGGATTCCCGATGTCTCTGATTGGGATTCCCGATGTCTCTGATTGGGATTCCCGATGTCTCTGATTGGGATTCCCGATGTCTCTGATTGGGATTCCCGATGTCTCTGATTGGGATTCCAGTTGACTCTGATTGGGATTCCCGATGTCTCTGATTGGGATTCCCGATGTCTCTGATTGGGATTCCCGATGTCTCTGATTGGGATTCCCGATGTCTCTGATTGGGATTCCCGATGTCTCTGATTGGGATTCCCGATGTCTCTGATTGGGATTCCCGATGTCTCTGATTGGGATTCCCGATGTCTCTGATTGGGATTCCCGATGTCTCTGATTGGGACTCCAGTTGTATTTGATTGGGATTCCAGGTGTCTCTGATTGGGATTCCAGTTGTATCTGATTGGGATTTCAGGTGTCTCAGATTGGGATTCCACGTGTTTTATTGGGATTTCAGGTGTTTTTGCTTTAGATTTCAGATTTATACTTCTTTTTTATGTGCTCACAGAGCTTATTAGGTGCCATAAAAATGATTCGCTCTTTTTGGGGATTTTTGACTGCTCGAAGGGGATTTTTTAACTGCTTGAGATATTTGCTTACTGCTCTGGGAGATTTTATGTCTGCTCAGGAAGATTTTCTAACTGCTCCGGGATATTTTTTACTGCTCGTGGAACTTTCTGCTTGGTGGATTTCTAACAGCTCGGAAATATTTTCTACCTGAGGAATTTTCTGTCTGCTCAGGGAATTTTTTCTTTGATTGGGGGTATTTTCAAACTGCTGGGGGGATTTTTGTCTGCTCTGGGGGTTTTCTAGCTGACTACTGGGGAAAGACTTTCCGACTGCTTGCAGTTTTCTACGGAGATTTTCTAGCTGCTTGGGGAGATTTCTGTTGAGTACATGAGTGATTTAAAGTATCTGTCTGCGCCCCCCCCCAAAAATCTAATGCTCGTAGCTAAATCCTACCAGAACCAAGAAAACATGGAGCGAAAATGGCTAGAAAAGCAAAAAAGCAAACACTTTGTGCCTGATGTTACGCAAATAAACTCGCTCCCTTTCAAATGGAATCAACGTGTCAGGTTTGACTTTCTGCTACAAAACCCAGTTAAATTCAAGCGGTGGCAGCGGGAAAAAAGTGTGCCGAATATTTGAACAAGCTTTGAACAAACGAAGGCCAAAAAATAATTTAAATCTGCGATTCCTACATTATTCAAACAGATTTTCGATACAAGGTACCGATTTGAGAGAACATTTTCTCGTCAAAAAATAATCCACAAACTGTTTTTGAAAAAAATATTTTCCCGGATTAAAGCAGGATAATTCGTAAGAAAATTTGGCGCAGAAGCTGATTTTAAGAAATCGTTGAGGCCATCTGGTCTTTCGGTCTGTCTGTCTGTCTGTCTGTCTGTCTGTCTGTCTGTCTATCTGTCTGTCTTTCGGTCTGTCTGTCTGTCTGTCTGTCTGTCTGTCTGTCTGTCTGTCTGTCTGTCTTTCTGTCTGTCTGTCTGTCTGTCTGTCTGTCTGTCTGTCTGTCTGCCTGTCTATCTGTCTGTCTGTCTGCCTGTCTGTCTGTCTGTCTGTCTGTCTGTCTGTCTGTCTGTCTGTCTGTCTGTCTGTCTGTCTGTCTGTCTGTCTGTCTGTCTGTCTGTCTGTCTGTCTGTCTGTCTGTCTGTCTGTCTGTCTGTCTGTCTGTCTGTCTGTCTGTCTGTCTTTCTTTCGGTCTGTCTGTCTGTCTGTCTGTCTGTCTGTCTGTCTGTCTGTCTGTCTGTCTGTCTGTCTGTCTGTCTGTCTGTCTGTCTGTCTGTCTGTCTGTCTGTCTGTCTGTCTGTCTGTCTGTCTGTCTGTCTGTCTGTCTGTCTGTCTGTCTGTCTGTCTGTCTGTCTGTCTATCTGTCTGTGTGTGTGTCTGTCTGTGTGTGTGTCTGTCTGTCTGTGTGTCTGTCTGTCTGTCTGTCTGTCTGTCTGTCTGTCTGTCTGTCTGTCATAAAGTATATTTATGCAGTAATTTTTAGAGATTAAACGAGAGATTAAGAGATGTAGACGATTTTCATAAATAACGACCCGAAAATGAGAGACTACTAACAGTAGAACACCTAAAGTTTCTGAGCTGAAACATTTTTTAGCTATCGTGTCATTCAATACTGTATTATGCTTAATGCATATTATATATAGTACAGGCACTTACCACCGGCACTGAATCGTGTGATGCAAATGCAAACTTTCGTTTGATATCGTGAAACAGGTCCCAGTAGTCAAGCTCGTCGTAGTTAACTTTCTCGAGGCCGAGTTTGATATCGACGCCCTGTATGTTTTGTTTAACAAGAATACAATTTTCTTCTTATGTGAAACATTTTTAATACACAAAGCTCAAAACTTTAAAACTTTTTAAACTCACTCGAAACTGAAGTCCGTAGGTATTTCTAAAGTATTCGTACAGCTGGGGATAAGCCTCGTTTCTAAGCACTTCGCGTTCCTTTTCGAAGTCTAGAGCAGTTCGAAATTTTTTAGGCGGGGGTAAATAAATTAGATAAAAAACTCAGCACTGATCAGATACGTGGGACAGCAGGTCAATCTGCAGTCACTCACACACACGCTGACAGCCCTCCGAGGACAGCAGCTCAATCTGCAGTCACTCACACACACGCTGACAGCCCTCCGAGGACAGCAGCTCAATCTGCAGTCACTCACACACACGCTGACAGCCCTCCGAGCACAGCAGCTCAATCTGCAGTCACTCACACACACGCTGACAGCCCTCCGAGCACAACAGCTCAATCTGCAGTCACTCGCACACACGCTGACAGCCCTCCGAGGACAGCAGCTCAATCTGCAGTCACTCACACACACGCTGACAGCCCTCCGAGCACAGCAGCTCAATCTGCAGTCACTCACACACACGCTGACAGCCCTCCGAGCACAGCAGCTCAATCCGGATTCAAATTCGCATCCTACAGCAACTCTAATTAACCACGCGAACAGTAACATAAATGCCGCTGCGTCTCACCTGAGAAGGCCGATATGATGCAGAAGGTGATGCTGCGCGGACTGACAGTCGGCAGGCTGGACAGGGGCAGCCGACCGCTGCACAACTGAATGAAGCCCTGCTCCATGGCTAGCTAAAGGACAGTTGCTATTACTGATGGAGAAAAACTACGATTCGAAAATTTAATAGTTTTAGAGCGATAGTTTTTTAATTCTATGCTTTCAGCGCAGTCAATGTGCACGACGAGCACTGGGTGCTCTCTCTCCCTGCCCCCTCTTTCTCTCGTCGCTTTTCGTCCCCCGTCTCTCAATTGTTGCCAAGGGCAATGCATACGTCTGTCTGCAAAAAATAGAGGTGAGCGCCCGCTTGTACACTCAGCGCGTAACTAAAACTGCAAGACAGGTATGGAAAGAGACGGACGGACAGAGGGGCAGAATGCGCTATGCGTTGGTTGGAACAGGTGGGAGAGACGGTACGCCGGTGGTTGTCATGGCTACTGGGCCAACCTCTAGCCCCTCGCTGGCTGAGCATTTTGCTGCACAAGAGCGGTCTATTACGTGGGCTTTTGTACTCACAGGGAATTCAACATTATTTTGCGTACTCCCGCTACTTTCAGTAAGCAATATAAACTTTTGCTTGATAAATTCAAGTCAGAGTTAAGACTAGCAGTAAAGATTCATTAGAATTTATTAAGCGGCTGCATTTTTGAACACTGGAAAACACGTGCTGAATTACTAAATAAGCCTTTTATACGATGCATTTACTGCATTATACTCCATTATACTTAGGTTTTACTGCTATAATCCCAGATCCTCAGGCTGAGCCGCCAGCCTCCCAGATCCTCAGGCTGAGCCGCCAGCCTCCCAGATCCTCAGGCTGAGCCGCCAGCCTCCCAGATCCTCAGGCTGAGCCGCCAGCCTCCCAGATCCTCAGATTGAGCCACCAGCCTCCCAGATCCTCAGACTGAGCCGCCAGCCTCCCAGATCCTCAGGCTGAGCCGCCAGCCTCCCAGATCCTCAGGCTGAGCCGCTACTCACTTTTCAAATGGCCAAGCCTTCAAACTAAGCCGTTTTAATCAAATGGGAGCATTAAACTAAAACGCCGCAAATAAAAAAAATCAGCTATGCTGAAAAGTTATTATTTCTTTTTTTAGCAGAAGACTCAAAAGTCATATTTTATTGATAAGCGCAAAAAAAATTCCTGCAATGGCATAAAACAACTTTAAAATTTATAACTAATAAAAAAAATTTATTGCAAACCAACAACCAGAAACCAGAAACGATGTCAATTTTGTGCCTGAGGAAGTCAAAGGAAGACCAGAATTAAAAGACAATGATGCATTGCAAAGCACCAGCGATAATAAAATTTATAGTTCAATGGTTAAAAATAGCTGATTGATTTATTGGCTACGCAAAAAGCACGTTAAAAAAAAACTAGGGGTAGGACTAGAATACCGGAATGAAACTGATGGTCAAATTGAAAATTTAAAAATCGCTGAAAAATTTGTTTAAAATGGCTCGTCATTTTTTTCATAACAAATAATTAATAATTTGATCAGCTATGGGGCAAAAAATACGCGCAAAAAATGCAGCCATCACCGCAAAAAAAGTTCGAGTAAAAGTAGCGCATAATGTGTAAACTAATGCCAAGTCCACAATAAAATACAAAGAAAATAAACATGTTCGACTAGTTAAATAACGCGAGATTGCGACTTACTTCCTAATTAATTCTAATTATGCAGTGAATCGATACATATCGGCAGACTTTTAGTCTAACCGCTTGGCTTATCTAGCTAGATTGATTTAAGCTTAAGCCGATATGCTCAGAAAAAATAATTTTTCGCCTAATGTTTGTCGTCTTTTTTTGTAAACACGCGTAGCCACTATAAAATGCCCCCCGTTGCTAAGGATGCGTCCAGTTGGTCCGGTTGCCTAGGCAACCGGAGCGGGCTCGATGACGGGAGCTAGCCGGCTGCGATAGTGGTACAGACTCTCCGGCTTGACGCTGTCCAGATGGCTCAGCGCTTCAACCAGCAGGGCGCACACCTGGATGGAACGGGGGGGAGAAGAACAAGTGGGGGCGAGCTGGCTGTTAGAAATGGCAAGAATTTATAATTCAATGCGCGTCAGGCAAAGCCACCCAAGTAATCATCGCACCTGAAAGTTGGTAATCAGCGGCGTAGCGGAGTCGATGGCGGTCCGCCTGATTAAGTAGTTGTCCTGCAGGAATTTGCTCCGATTGTTGGGCAGATTGATCACCAAGCTGAACACCTTGTCCTCAACCAGTTTAGTTGCCACGGGAATGTCCCGGTCCGTGTTCTGAGCGAACGCCCAGCCGACGGGACGGACGGTGTCGATGCCGTTCTCGCGCATCCACTGGGCGGTGGCCTCGGTAGCGTACAGCTGGTAGCCCATGTTGTGCAGGCGCTTGGCGGTGGGCAGGAAACCCGCCTGCAGATTGTTCTCGCGCTTTTTAGATTTGCTGCTGCGGATTTCCTTGTTCCCATTAGCTACTCAGCCAGCTCCCATTAGCTACTCAGCCAGTTCCCATTAGCTACTCAGCCAGTTCCCATTAGCTACTCAGCCAGTTCCCATTAGCTACTCAGCCAGTTCCCATTAGCTACTCAGCCAGTTCCCATTAGCTACTCAGCCAGCTCCCATTAGCTACTCAGCCAGTTCCCATTAGCTACTCAGCCAGCTCCCATTAGCTACTCAGCCAGCTCCCATTAGCTACTCAGCCAGCTCCCATTAGCTACTCAGCCAGCTCCCATTAGCTACTCAGCCAGCTCCCATTAGCTACTCAGCCAGCTCCCATTAGCTACTCAGCCAGCTCCCATTAGCTACTCAGCCAGCTCCCATTAGCTACTCAGCCAGCTCCCATTAGCTACCCAGCCAGCTCCCGTACCTGGAATTCCTTCTGCACGCCAACCAGAATGCTGGAGCCCTTGGGCGGCACACGGAAGCCAGTTGACTGCAGGGCCTTGAGGAAAGCCGTGTACAGATTCGAGCCGTAGCAAGCCACCTCGCCGGTGCTGCTCATCTCGCAGCGCAGCAAAGGATCGGCGGCCTTCAGTCGCGGCCAGCTGAACATAGACGCCTGTCGAGGATGAAATATTATTTACGATCATTTATTGTCCTTACATTAGGGCATTCTTGTCAGGGAGTTCGCGTAGTGCCTGTTGATTGTTTTACTATTTGAGCTAGGCGCAGAGCCATGTTAACTCTAGTTTCACTCACTTTTAGAGGGAGACGAAAGGAAAAAAGGCAGAAGAGAGGAAGAAGAAGAAGAGGGGAAAGTGGAAGAACAGAAAAAGAGGAGGGAAAGGAGAAGGGGGGAGAGAGAGGGAGGAAGAGGGAGAAGGAGGAGGAAGGGAGAAGGGGGAGAAGGGGAGAAGGGGGAGAAGGGGGAGAAAGAGAGAGAAGAGGGAGAAGGGGGAGAAAGGGAGAAGGGGGAGAAGAGGGAGGAAGAGAGAGAATAGGGAGAAGGGGGAGAAAGAGAGAAGGGGGAGAGAGGGAGGAAGAGGGAGAAGAGGGAGAAGGGGGAGAAGGGGTAGAGTAGGAGAGAATGCAGAAATCAATAGAAATCTACGGGAACGGAAAGCGCACCTTGATGCCAACAAAGCCGACAGGTTCGCGCGGCTTGTCCAACGTGTACAGTTCCTTCTCGCTGGGCTCCAATCCGAGCATTACCTTGGTTGCCGTGGCAATAAAATCGGTGCCTAATGTTTTCGACACGAACGGGAACGAGCGGGAGGCGCGCAGATTGGTTTCAATCACTAGAACCTTCTGTTCAGGCGTGACTAGGAATTGCGTATTGAACGGGCCAGTAATGCAGAAACGTTCGGCTATGCGCTTGACAACGTCGCGAACCTGCAATTTTTTTATCAGATTGAATCAGTATGACACTACTCAAGTAGTAGAAATTTCAGTAGTGGATTAGAATTTTTTGCGAAGATAAAAAAATCAAATTTGTTTATTCCGACCAATGCTACTAAAAGTAGCTTTGAAATCTGATTTTACCTGAGCTTTGACAGCCTCGCTGATGGTGTGCGGCGGCTGCACCAGGGTGGCGTCGCCGCTGTGCACGCCGGCATTTTCGACGTGTTCGCAGAGCGCGTGGGCGACAACTTGACCGCCTGAGGCGACCGCGTCGCATTCGACTTCGCGCGAATTTTCTATGAATTTAGTGATCACAACCGGGTGCTCGGCGCTGACAGCGGTTGCCTGGCCTAGGAAGCCGCGCAGCTCCTGCGGCTCGTAGGCGACGTTCATAGCCGAGCCGCTGAGGATGTAGGACGGCCGGACCAGGCAGGGATAGCCGACCTGTGGTTATGATTGGTGTGCAGTTGCAGTTATTTTCTATATTAATTGCCGATATGTATCGAATAAATTATTTAGACACAGTAATTCTAGAGTAACCTAGCATCTAAACGTCGGGGAGAGGCGAGTGGCTCGGCGGTCAAGCGCGTCTGCCTTGTGTTCCAATGGTCCAGGTTCGACCCCGCGTTGTAGGTTGGCTAGTTTCCCTAGCGCGATTTCGTGTGCAGGGTCACATTAATTTGGGGCCTTGTGCACGAATTGGTTTGGGCTATGGGCCAGTTGTGCAATTTACGCTAATGAGGGCAACCTCCCAAGGCATAGAGAGTGTACATGCCTGGAATTACCGATTTGTACAACCTATGTGAATGCGTGACTGGGTGCCGGCCTGTGTGTGTGTCTATGCCTGCATACCGTATTTAGTGTGACTGAACGCGCTTCAGGAGTCAGCGCAATGGACAGTCATGCCCAGTCGCTGGTTGTGGGACGATGTCGCTTTAAGCGTCAAAGTGCCTTCAGCCTCCTCCAGGTTTAACTTTAACTTTAAATTTAAGAATATAAACGTCCTGCGTTCGAATCCCAAACCTAATGAAACATTATTTTAATTAAGGTTGACTGTATATTAAATTTTTTTTCAGATGGATAAAGTAACTAAATTCAGCTAGACTAAGTATCCATATAAATATTTGAAGAATCTTATCCCTGAAAGAAATTTTTTTAGAAATTTATTTCCGATATGTATCAAAAAAATAAATTTAATGCAATTAGTCTAGAGTGGCCAGTGTTTTGAGGTAGATTTGAACGTCCTGGGTTCGTTCCTAGATCAAAGGAAACAGTTTGCTTGGTTTATGGTTAAGCGCTTTAGACGGATACAACTTTAGACGGATAAAGCAATTAGGCACCGATATGTATCGATAATAATAGTTTGGACGCCATACCTGATCAGCGAACTCCAAGGCCTCCTTCTCGGACGTGAGCGCCCGCCAAGGCGCCTGGCCGACGCCGATCTCGTCGAGAATTCTAGAAAACTTGGCCCGATCCTCGGCGTCATCGATCTTAGTGGGATGGGTGCCGAGAATTTTCACGCCGGCCTTGTGCAACGGCAGGGCCAGCGTGTTGGGAATCTGGCCGCCAACCGACACTACACAGTTGGACGCCGACTCCATCTGGTAGATGTCCAGCACGCGTTCCAAGCTGAGCTCCTCAAAATAGAGCCGGTCGCACTCGTCAAAATCTGTGCTGACAGTCTCCGGGTTGTAATTCACCACGATGCTCTTCTTGCCGAGGGCGTTCAGGCAGCGGATGGCGCTGACGCTGCACCAGTCGAATTCTACGCTGGAGCCGATGTGATAGGGGCCGCAGCCCAGCACCATCACGCCCTGCGGTGATGGGTAAAGGTTGCGAATTTTTGTTGGCTCGGAGCGTAAGTTTTTGTTGAAGTTTTGTGTGTGCTGCGAATCAGAAATTGTGTCAGTAGCATATTAACATGTGTCAGTAATCATGAACCAGGCCGATATTTTTGAAGTTTAGGTGGAAGTGTTACCTGACAAAGAATCCGAATCTCTAGCTAAGAAATGAAAAACTGCGTCAGGACTGCAAAAATTGTGTTTAAGAAACGATAAATTGTTTCAGGACTGCAAAAATTGTGTTTAAGAAATGATAAACTGTGACAGGACTGTCCCAAAATATTTAAAGATATTAATAAATGTAATAATAAATAAATTTAGACGCCTGACTTTTCGATCAGATGTGCAGCCCACGGCACAGCCGCAGCTAACGCGGCGCATCCGAGGGCTGTGTACAGCTGCTCAGCCCTGACGGGCTGGAAGGGCCGCAACACCCACACTAAATTTACCCAGCTCAAACTGGTACCCGATCTCAGCTGGGTGGACTGAAGCAATGCGGGATTAAGTGCCTTGCTCAAGGGCACAAATTGTCTCCTAGGGCCGGGACTCGAACCCACGACCTTCCGGTCATAGGGCAGGCGCCCTAGCCACTAGGCTACAACTCTCTGCTATTGCTAAAGATACTAAGCAAATCCTATGCTCTAGGCCAACTAGGATGGACGGACTATAATGTTATTCAAAACTACAGAAAGTCAATTTCAATCGGTTCCAACCTGGTCCGTAAAGTTGACGTCGTGCTCGGCGGCATTGTAGGAGCAGTACAGGTAGTTGGTGTAGCTGGGATACTCGGCGGCCATTGTGTCAATCTGTTTAACGTACGGCGTCAGGCCCAGACTCTGCCTGTGCTTGCGAATTTCTGCTTCCGGCTTGCGAAACACTTCGCCGAGCTGTTTGTCGCTGAAGCCGAGCTTCTTGGCCAGGCCCCAGTCCTCGGCGGTGGTCTCGCCCGTGCGGCCAAGCTGCTCCAGATCTTTGCGATAGTCAACTATGCGCTTCAGTTTGTACAGAAACCATTTGTCAATCTGGCTGAACCGGTGGATCTCGTCTACAGTCATGGCGTCCTGCTCCAGCGCCCGGCAGATGTAGTGAATCCTGGCGTTGCTAGGCACCTGGAGGCCCTGCAGCAGGTCGAAGTTGTCCGGATACTGTTTGCCCATCGGGAGTTTGCTTTCGAAACCGCCAACACTGGGATGGGTCATGCGCAGGGCTTTCTGCAGCGACTCTTCGAATGTCCGGCCGATGGCCATGATTTCGCCGACGGATTTCATTGCAGAGCCGATCTCCTTGGGCGTGTGGTGGAACCGGTCCAGGTCCCAGCTGTGTTCAAGGAATGCGAAGCTTTTGAGATTTAGGGGTACCAGGGGTAACAGGGGTGCCAGGGGTAACAGGGGTGCCAGGGGTAACAGGGGTGCCAGGGGTAACAGGGGTACCAGGGGTAACAGGGGTGCCAGGGGTAACAGGGGTGCCAGGGGTAACAGGGGTGCCAGGGGTAACAGGGGTACCAGGGGTAACAGGGGTGCCAGGGGTAACAGGGGTGCCAGGGGTAACAGGGGTGCCAGGGGTAACAGGGGTACCAGGGGTAACAGGGGTGCCAGGGGTAACAGGGGTACCAGGGGTAACAGGGGTACCAGGGGTAACAGGGGTGCCAGGGGTAACAGGGGTGCCAGGGGTAACAGGGGTACCAGGGGTAACAGGGGTGCCAGGGGTAACAGGGGATACCAGGGGTAACAGGGGTGCCAGGGGTAACAGGGGTGCCAGGGGTAACAGGGTGCATATCACCGTAAAGCAAACAAATTTGTCCAACTTACCGCGGAATCTTAGTAGTAATGTAGTCCAAACTTGGCTCAAAGCACGCCGTGGTCACCTTAGTGGTGGCATTCTTAATATCCGGCAGGCTGATGCCCAGGGCCAGTTTGGCGGCGATAAACGCCAGCGGATAGCCTGTAGCCTTGGAAGCCAACGCTGACGAGCGAGACAATCTGGCGTTGATCTCGATGATGCAATACTCCAGCGAGTGCGGATGCAGAGCGTACTGGATGTTGCACTCGCCGACAATGTTGAAATGCCGGATCACTTTGAGAGCGGTCTCGCGCAGCATGTGGTACTCCTCGTTGGACAGAGTCTGGCTAGGCGCAACCACAATCGAGTCGCCCGTGTGCACGCCCAGCGGGTCGAAGTTCTCCATGTTGCACACGGTGATGCAGTTGTTGGCCGAGTCGCGCACCACCTCGTATTCCACCTCTTTCCAGCCGAGCAGGGACTTCTCGATCAGCACCTGGCAGTGGTTGATTGTGATTTGTGACGCGTGGATTGAGTTTAGTTGCTATGGGATTGGGTTCCAAGGATGATGTTGGTAAGGGACATGATTCGGGTTCTATGGTTCTCGTATTCGGTTGCTAGCGGATTTGTTTTCCAGGGATTTGGTTAAAGAAGGCGCAGTTTCTATAAAAATTTGGCATGTGGTTGCTAGTGGATTTAGCTAGAGGGGATGTGGTTGCTATGGAATTTCGTTTCAATGAAATCTGGTTGCAAGGGTAAGTTTGCTATGGGATATGGTTGTTTGGGGCTTGGGTAAGAGGGGTTCAGGCTTCTATGGCATGTGGTTGCTAGAGTATTTGGTTAGATTCGGTGTTAGATTAGATTTGGTTACTAGGCATGAGGTTGCTTGGGCATGTGTTTACTAGGGCTATTGTTTATTTTGGTTGCTGGGGGATGTGGTTGCTGGGGGATGTGGTTGCTGGGGGATGTGGTTGCTGGGGGATGTGGTTGCTAGGGGATGTGGTTGCTGGGGGATGTGGTTGCTGGGGGATGTGGTTGCTAGGGGATGTGGTTGCTAGGGGATGTGGTTGCTAGGGGATAAGGTTGCTAACCGAAGCGCTCTTTGGGAATAGAGTTACTTAAGCAGAAAGGAAAAAGCATATCTATCTGTTAGCAAAATTTTCAAAACTACTGATTACCTGATTGGTGATCGCGAAGGCTTTTCGGCAGATTTCGACCAAGCTGGCCTCGTCCTTAGCCAGGCCGGAGCCGAGGCCGCCGAGCGCAAAAGCGGCCCGCACCATCACCGGATAGCCGATCTCGTGCGCCGCTTTGATAGCCTCGGAGACTCGGGTGACGGCGATGCTGGGCGCCAGCTTCTCGTTGATACGCTTCAACTCGTCGGCGAATGTCTGGCGATCCTCGGTCAGCTTGATGTCGCGAATCTGGGTGCCCAGCACGCGGACGTTGTGCTTCTCAAGGACGCCGGATTCGTGCAGCTCGATGCCGACGTTGAGGGCAGTCTGGCCGCCCATTGACAGCAGGATGCCGTCGGGGCGTTCGCGTTCGATCACCTGGTTGAGGCGTTCGGGGCCGAATTGTTAGTGAATAAGCAGAGACGAGGGCATTTAAACTTCGGGATCGGAGCCTGACACCTCAGCGCGAGAAAAGCTTTTATAAGGGAAGATTTTATCATGCCAAAGTAATGAGTACCTGCAACATGATAATCTGACAACCATCTGACAAAAAATTATAAGAAGCTGACACCCCAATACGAGAACCGGGTCCTCCAATATGAGAATCTGACACCCGAATATGAGTACCTAACAACGCCATATCAGAACCTGACACCCTAAAATCAGAACCTGACAACTCAATAGCAGAACCTGACACCAGAACCTGACAGCCCAAATATCAGAACCTGACACCAGAACGTGATACCCTAAAATGAGAACCCGACACCCCAAATATCAGAACCTGACACCTCAATATCAGAACCTGACAGCCCAAATATCAGAACCTGACACCAGAACGTGATACCCTAAAATGAGAACCCGACACCCCAAATATCAGAACCTGACACCTCAATATCAGAACCTGACACCCTAAAATCAGAACCTGACAGCCCAAATATCAGAACCTGACACCAGAACCTGACAGCCCAAATATCAGAACCTGACACCTCAATAGCAGAACCTGACACCCCAAATATCAGAACCTGACACCATAACCTGACACCCCAATATCAACCTATCACCCCAACATCAGTACCTGACACCCCCAATATGAGAAGCTGACACCCCAAAAATAGAAGCTGACATCTTAGACACAAGATTACATTCAAGATTCGCACTGCTTTATTAAACCCACTTTAGACGAACCCTAAAACTTGTCCAGCAGACAGATAATTATATATACTACTCACCTTGGTAACAAACTCGGCCGTCACAGGCAGAAAGTACACCATATCAGCCTGCTTCTCTCCCTCGGCGTTAGTCTGCACGCTGGCAATGTTGGGATTCATTAGCACAGTCTGTACGCCTTCCTCTTTAAGGGCTTTAATCGCCTGCGAGCCCGAATAGTCGAACTCGCCAGCCTGGCCAATCGACAAGCCGCCGGAGCCGAGCACGAGCACCTTGGAGACCGGCACCCGGCGCGTTTCAACTCTGGGCGGCTCCGGCATAATAATGGTTGGCGATTTAGTTCGAACCATCTCCATGAAGGCGTCGAATAGGAACTGCGTGTCGGTGGGGCCGCCGCAGGCCTCCGGATGGAACTGGGCGGTGAAGATCGGCTTCTCGGTGCACATCAGGCCCTCGTTAGATCCGTCGTTGGCGTTGATAAACAGCGGCCGCCAGCCCACTGGCAGGTGATCCGGATTAATAGCGTAACCGTGATTCTGCGACGTGATGAACGCCTGCTTAGTAACTAAATTGAGCACCGATTGGTTGTGGCCTCGATTGCCCAGAGGCATTTTGTAGCTGGTGCAGCCGGCGGCCAGGCCCACCAGCTGGTTGCCGCAGCAGATGCCGAATACGGGCTCGTTGCGGGTGTTGATCACCTGCACGGGGTCCCAATGCAATGCTAGTTTTTATTAGTTAAATTGGTCGCTAGTTTTTATCAGTTAAATTGTTCGCTAATTTCAAATCGTTAAATTGGCCGCTAGTTTTCATTCGTTACATTTTTCGCTATTTTTTATCGTTAAATTGGCCGATACTTTTTATTAGTTAAACTGTTTGCTATTTTCAAATCGTTAAATTGGTCGCTAGTTTTCATTAGTTACATTTTTCGCTATTTTTTATCGTTAAATTGGCCGATACTTTTTATTAGTTAAACTGTTTGCTATTTTCAAATCGTTAAATTGGTCGCTAGTTTTCATTAGTTACATTTTTCGCTATTTTTTATCGTTAAATTGGCCGATACTTTTTATTAGTTAAACTGTTTGCTATTTTCAAATCGTTAAATTGGTCGCTAGTTTTCATTAGTTAAATTGTTCGCTACTTTGCAATCGTTAAATTGGTCGCTAGTTTTCACTAGTTAAATTATTCGCTATTTTCAAATCGTTAAATTGGTCGCTAGTTTTTATTAGTTACATTATTCGCTATTTTCAAATCGTTAAATTGGCCGCTAGATTTCATTAGTTAATTGTTCGCTACTTTCTAATCGTTAAATTAATCGACAGTTTTCATTAGTTAAATTGTTCGCTACACTCTAATCGTTAAATTGGTCGCTAGTTTTCACTAGTTAAATTATTCGCTATTTTCAAATCGTTAAATTGGTCGCTAGTTTTTATTAGTTACATTTTTCGTTATTTTTTAATCGTTAAATTGGCCGCTAGTTTTCACTAGTTAAATTATACGCTTTTTTCAAATTGTTAAATTGGCCGCTATTTTTCACTAGTTAAATTATCCGCTATTTTCTAAGCGTTAAATTGGCCGCTAGTTTTCACTAGTTAAATTATAGGCTATTTTCTAATCTTTCAATTGGCCGCTATTTTTCACTAGTTAAATTATCCGCTATTTTCTAAGCGTTAAATTGGCCACTAGTTTTCACTAGTTAAATTATCCCCTATTTTCTAATCTTTCAATTGGCCGCTAGTTTTCACTAGTTAAATTATCCGCTATTTTCTAAGCGTTAAATTGGCCGCTAGTTTTAATTAGTTACATCGTTCGCTATTTTCTAATCGTTAAATTGGTTAAATCGTTAAATAAGTTTTTAGTCGCTAAACCGGTCGTTACTTTCGCCACAAAATGTTTTGCCCAATATTTCGCCCCATATTAGAACGCACCTTGCGAATATTTTGGATAGTGGCTGTGATAAGCGCCGGATCGCCAGGCCCATTAGTGATGAACAGGCCGTCGTACGGCTCCTCGGTGAAGTCGTAGTCCCACGGCACTAGGTGAACTTCGGCGCCGCGGGCGCACAGCATCTTGATCATGTTGTGCTTGACGCCGCAGTCAACGGCGATGATTTTGTGCGGATTGCCTTTGCCGTATACGCGCACCTCGCGGGTCGACACCTAAAAATGTTGGTGTGTAAAAAATCATGCAGCCAGTTCAGCCTGCTTACAGTAGTCAAAACAGCATATAGTATGCGCCTCACCTCAGCCGTAAGATTCCTAAGATTTGGATTGTCGAACTCAGTCAGCGGCTGGTCGGAGAATTCAATTTTGCCAAGCAGGGTGCCCCGATCGCGGATTCGCTTCGTGAGCAGTCGGGTGTCGATGCCGGACAGGGCCGGCACGTTCTCGCGCTTCAGCCAGTGGGAGAGCGAGTGGGCCGACTTCCAGTGGCTGTGATCGACAGAGTAGTCCTGCGGGTGTAGATTTGCAGACATTGAACTAGAATATACGGTCAATAAGTGGTGTGGACTATGTTCCTGCTCTAGTGACACTTGCCGTGGATCTAGTGACAATTGGTGTGGCTCTAGTGACACTTGCCGTGGCTCTAGTGACACTGGCTGTGGCTCTAGTGACACTTGCCGTGGATCTAGTGACACTGGCTGTGGCTCTAGTGACACTGGCTGTGGCTCTAGTGACACTTGCCGTGGATCTAGTGACAATTGGTGTGGCTCTAGTGACACTTGCCGTGGCTCTAGTGACACTGGCTGTGGCTCTAGTGACACTTGCCGTGGATCTAGTGACACTGGCTGTGGCTCTAGTGACACTTGCCGTGGATCTAGTGACACTGGCTGTGGCTCTAGTGACACTTGCCGTGGATCTAGTGACACTGGCTGTGGCTCTAGTGACACTTGCCGTGGCTCTAGTGACACTGGCTGTGGCTCTAGTGACACTGGCTGTGGCTCTAGTGACACTGGCTGTGGCTCTAGTGACACTTGCCGTGGATCTAGTGACACTGGCTGTGGCTCTAGTGACACTTGCCGTGGCTCTAGTGACACTGGCTGTGGCTCTAGTGACACTGGCTGTGGCTCTAGTGACACTGGCTGTGGCTCTAGTGACACTGGCTGTGGCTCTAGTGACAATTGGTGTGGCTCTAGTGACACTGGTTGTGGCTCTAGTGACACTGGCTGTGGCTCTAGTGACAATTGGTGTGGCTCTAGTGACACTGGTTGTGGCTCTAGTGACACTGGCTGTGGCTCTAGTGACAATTGGTGTGGCTCTAGTGACACCATTTCCCACTTAAATAACAACGAAGGCTACAAACCTGCACAATCAGCCCGGCAACGTGCACAGCATCAGATTCAACGTTCAACTGGAGTCCATTAGCGTCAACAGCTTGAGTATCCGGTACACCGTAATTTCCCACAATGGGATAGGTGAGCACCAGGATCTGGCCGCGGTAGCTGGGATCAGTGAGCGACTCCGGATATCCGGTCAGGCCGGTATTGAATACAACTTCGCCAGACGAGGATTTGTTGGCGCCGAACGAATAGCCGGTAAACTCGGTGCCGTCCTCCAGCACTAGGCGCGCTTTATTCGGCAATACAAGCCGTCGGCTGGCGCTTAATCCGCGCCGATTCATGGCGCCAAAGCCGGAGCCGACGCTGGCCAATTGTTTGGCGCCGGCCAGCGGTAAGGAGCGGGTCAGGAGGCTGATCAGCATGATTCGGGATTTCCTGCTTAGCTAGGCGATTCGGCTCAACCGACTCCGCTGAAAGTTTAGTGTGATTTGGTTGCTAAGTAATTTGGTTGCTAAGGAATTTGGTTGCTAAGGCATTTGGTTGCTATATAATTTGGTTGCTATGGGATTTGGTTGATATGGGATTTGGTTGATATGGGATTTGGTTGCTATGGGATTTGGTTGCTATGGGATGTGGTTGCTAGGTGATATGGTTGCTATGGGATTTGGTTGCTATGGAATTTTGTTACTTTGGGATGCGATTGCTGGGGATTTGGTTGCTATGGAATGTGGCTGCTAGGTGATGTGGTTGCTAGGGGATGGGGTTGCTATGGGATTTGGTCAGATTGGGTAGTTTCTATTAGATCTGGCTGCTAGGGGATATGGTTTTTTAAAAAGCTATTACGAGGTAATTTTAAAGTTAAGTCGAATCTACTTAGTGGGTTGCCATTTGTGCACATAGGGAGCAAGTTACTACAAGCAAAATCCTAGGAAAACTTCTTGAAAAAAAACAGAGAGAAAATGCTCGTACTTATAAACAGAAAAAAATAACATTGAACAACTTTTATTAATAGCAATAGGAATAATAATTATAATATACTATAACATTAGCGCGAGTAAAGCTGTTTAATATCTATTGCAATTTAGCAAGCCTAAAAAATTGCAACAATTAGCAATGCATTCTATTGGTTGTTTGAGGCGCCATTAAAGGGTTGTTTACGCGTATTGAATTGTCTCCGTGCAACCAATAAAACAAAACAATTAAGTACACAACAATAAACGGATAGTAAATGTAGCAAAATTAGGGACAAAAGTAAGGGGGAAAAACCAGAGTAACAAAGAAAACAATGCTTTTTGCTGGCGTCAAAGCTGAGTGGAATATTAAAATTATTAACTTTTTAATTAACTGCGACAGTAAGCTAAACTTATAAAAACTAACAAATTTTCATAAAGTATTGATTAATGGTGGTATTAGCTTACAAGTAAGTAAGCAATAGTAACACCATTAGAACTATCAAGCTTGTTAAGACTCACCAGGATATAGTGAACATTGAACTGACAAAGTACGATAGAAAGCTATATAATAAGACAATATCGGAGTATGGAAAAAAAGTAAAAGGGGAAAAATAACAACAAGAAATACATACTTTCGTTGCAACTGGAGTCCGAGAAAAAAACTTTTGAAAAAATATATAATATAAATACAATTTAATGAGATTTGAGAATAAAAATATAAAAACTCATAAATCTGCAACTCAAAATCTCTCTGCATTTTTATGAAGTGACCCCCGTAGGATTGCACAAAAAGCAGAAATGGATTCAATGTACATACATTTTAACACAATATACGAACGTGATTGTTAATTAATTAAACAAGGGTCGGTAAGCCTAATGCTCACTATTATCACAAACATATTATGCAGCTTAGTTATCTGATGTATTGCAGCAGTTAAAATGTGTGAAAGTAAAGCTTATTGCTAAACATTCGTCCATTAAACACACACGGAAATAAAACACGGCTAATCAACAAAAACAACTAAAATAGCGCGCTGTTTCTGACTGTCACGGAGATTTCACTGTCGCAGGAGGCACAAGACAAAGCCTAAGAGGCGAAAGTTAATAATAAAATAATATCGTAATGTGTAACAAAATAAAACTGCGACTGTGAAACTGGCGGCGAATGTTCTCTAAGCAAACTGAAAAACAAAAACAATAAATGTGACGAATGAAACCCGCCTCATTTATTTAATATGATTTTTTTATCTGGATTCTCATTTCAAGGGAAACCATTAATTAGAATATTCTAAATCTAAAATCTCAACTATTAATAGAACAGCCTAAACTACGAGTACAAATAAACCGGGAATCCCAAAGCCTCAACTATTAATAGAACAGCCTAAAGTACAAGTACAAATAAACCGGGAATCCCAAAGCCTCAACTATTAATAGAACAGCCTAAACTACGAGTACAAATAAACCGGGAATCCCAAAGCCTCAACTATTAATAGAACAGCCTAAAGTACAAGTACAAATAAACCGGGAATCCCAAAGTCTCAACTATTAATAGAACAGCCTAAACTACGAGTACAAATAAACCGGAAATCCCAAAGCCTCAACTATTAATAGAACAGCCTAAACTACGAGTACAAATAAACCGGGAATCCCAAAGCCTCAACTATTAATAGAACAGCCTAAAGTACAAGTACAAATAAACCGGGAATCCCAAAGTCTCAACTATTAATAGAACAGCCTAAACTACGAGTACAAATAAACCGGGAATCCCAAAGCCTCAACTATTAATAGAACAGCCTAAACTACGAGTACAAATAAACCGAGAATCCCAAGGCCTCAACTATTAATAGAACAGCCTAAACTACGAGTACAAATAAACCGAGAATCCCAAGGCCTCAACTATTAATAGAACAGCCTAAACTACGAGTACAAATAAACCGGGAATCCCAAGGCCTCAACTATTAATAGAACAGCCTAAACTACGAGTACAAACAAACCGAGAATCCCAAGGCCTCAACTATTAATAGAACAGCCTAAACTACGAGTACAAATAAACCGAGAATCCCAAGGCCTCAACTATTAATAGAACAGCCTAAACTACGAGTACAAATAAACCGAGAATCCCAAGGCCTCAACTATTAATAGAACAGCCTAAACTACGAGTAAAAATAAACCGAGAATCCCAAGGCCTCAACTATTAATAGAACAGCCTAAACTACGAGTACAAATAAACCGGGAATCCTAAAGCGTTGATTACTAATAAAACGGGAATGAGAATCCTAACCCAAAAGCTCCAGAAATCACACTAAATTTCCACTGTGACACTTTCTGATCCCGCAACCCTCGCCGCCGCCGCTGTTGCCACCGTTGATTCGGCCTCTTCACAGTCGCTGCCCGTTGCCGATAAGAGAAAGTTTTCGCCGGAAGCTGCAATGCAAATGTTTATCTCATGTCAAATAGGTAGTTATATTATACAGATACACGTTAATCGGAAACTAACAGGGAAAACAAAAATAGTTTTGTTTCGTAAAACGCATATTTATGGTTGCTTTAGTTAACTAAAATCCATATACTCATTGCCTAAAAATGTATGTACAGTAAGAAGCCGTAAAGGCTAAACAACTTAAAAACAAAAATTCGGTGTCTAAATGGATATTGGCTACTTAGTAAAACATGGTGGTAAAACGCGCACAAACTACTTATTAGTAGACGGGAAGCGCATTTTCTGAGTAATGCTCAGGGATTAAAATAACTTGAACTCTGCCAAAACCAATATTTTTATACTACTAATATTCTGCATTACCCGTGCTTCTCAGTCAGTCCGTTCGCTTTAATTTCTCGCGCAGCAGTCGGATTAGCCTTTGAAAGCTAAATGAAGGATTAGCGAGATCATACGGCTTACAATTGCTACTGTAGTTAAGGCTAGAAATTGACTTTGACACCTTACAGGAAAAAACTTCTCTCTCTTTGTTCTCTACTGAATCCTAACTATTTTAATGCTATAACTGCTACTTTCGTACAATCCATTAGAATGTACTAATATCATTAGGAAAATCTTTAGTTATTCAACCTATTAGCATCATGCATTGACTCGAGTGTAAACAAAAACATTGACAACAACATTAAGTGCATTCTCTAGTGCCACACAACAACAACAAAATATGATGTCAAACAACATTGATTGAAAGCAAACAAAGTACTAGTAGATAGCAAACGTACAATAAGGGAAATAATAGCTCAAATAAGAGAGCCTGAGTTCCAATTAGTCTACAATTATAGCTACCAAATTACTGTAATAGACGGACCCAGAAGTGGAGCGGCTTATTCACACTCACGGCTAGCTGGCTTAGTGTAAGTCATACGAGGGGTGTTCCATAAGTCCTTTCCCTTTCCAGTGTAGCTCAGGCTATGATGCTCAGATTTTAATGCGGTTTTCAATTATTTTTAGACAATTATTCTGCACAGCTTGTGCAAGCAAAATTTTTCAAGCAAATCAATCTGCTTTCGCTAAATTTAGTTTCTGGCCATAGACACCTGCTACTAGAGTTACAGACTGATTCATTGAAGGTAGAAACAGATTTTCGCCACACAATTTGGACTCAGCCCGAGGCCCTAAGAACAAAAAAATATTCCAAGCAACCTTCAGTATCAAAAGCACAAATAATTCTTTGTTTAGACCAGCCATTCCCAATTAAGTTTGTCTCTATTCGAGGTTCACCCTGAGCATGGATGTCCATAGTGCTGAGTCGCAGCGAGCAGTGATCTTTGCGCTTTGGAAAAGCAGTCAACCAGCAGCCAAGATCCATGAAGCGCTTGTGACGGCGCATCAAGATAAAGCTGTCAGCATTCGAACAGTTCGCAACTGGATTGAGCGCTTTGAGTCGGGCCACGAGCAATTGACCGATCAACCACGCTCAGGGCGACCTGTGGCGGCGTTCACCAAAGAGCTTGGTCCTCGAATAGAGA
This sequence comes from Macrostomum cliftonense, assembly GCA_950096795.1. Lineage (NCBI taxonomy): Eukaryota > Metazoa > Platyhelminthes > Macrostomidae > Macrostomum > Macrostomum cliftonense. The sequence continues at coordinate 42,803 of CATNEM010000354.1, read as the reverse complement.
CAAACTTAATTGGGAATGGCTGGTCTAAACAAAGAATTATTTGTGCTTTTGATACTGAAGGTTGCTTGGAATATTTTTTTGTTCTTAGGGCCTCGGGCTGAGTCCAAATTGTGTGGCGAAAATCTGTTTCTACCTTCAATGAATCAGTCTGTAACTCTAGTAGCAGGTGTCTATGGCCAGAAACTAAATTTAGCGAAAGCAGATTGATTTGCTTGAAAAATTTTGCTTGCACAAGCTGTGCAGAATAATTGTCTAAAAATAATTGAAAACCGCATTAAAATCTGAGCATCATAGCCTGAGCTACACTGGAAAGGGAAAGGACTTATGGAACACCCCTCGTAGAAGCAGGCGGAAGGGGGCTGGCGGTCAAGCCGCAACTACCCGCGTTCCTTTCTGGGGGGGGGAAGCAAATGCTCAAGAGAGCCCCTTAAAAAAACGCGGTTCGCATTCGCACATGCAGGCAGGCAAAGAATGATTCAGCAGAAAATTGGGGAAAACAGAGGGGTGGGTAGGTAGGCGGGTCGGGAAGAATTTTTGTCAGCTAGAATCTGCACCGCTTGCTTTCAATATTGTCGAACTTAGATGGAAAATTGCATGGAAGATTTTTAACAGGGAGGTCCTCGGTTCGAGACTCAACTTTAGAGCAAAAAAATTTGTGCCCCTACACAAAGCACTTTATCCCGCATTGCTTCAATCCACCCAGCTAAGATTGGGTATTAGTGTGAGCTGAAAACAAAATTAGAGTGTGTTGCAGCCCTCCCCTAAGCCTGTAGACAGTCCTCGGATGCGTCATCTGATCTAATATAAGTTATAAGTTAAACTATTCAGTGAGAAATCGCACTTCAGTTCGCCCAAACCTGCGCCCGTGTGTTTTTTTTAGTAGCGAGAAAGGCTCAGAAGTGAATTTAAGGACAACGGAACAAAATTTCCTGGGACAGGCAATGCTAGGGCACGGGATAAAGGGAGAGAGAAAGAAAAGTGCCGGTGCAAATCAATCCAGGGCAAAGTGGGATCACTCGGCAAATGAGTGATCAGCCCCGCACATGCTGCAGTGTTCAAACACCAATAAGGGCAGAACTGAAATTTAACTAACTAATGGTGAAATGTCACGCAGTAAGCGAGTGACTCCAGGGGTAGCTGGGCTAGGTTGCTATATACCGATTTTTATTTATACCGAAAATACAGAACAGAAGTGCAATTTGTTCCCCTTAAATTTTTTTGCAAATTTTCGTTCTCTAAGAAATTTGGTTCGCGTTTTTTTAAGGAGGACACAACAGCAATAAATAGTAAAGCTTCAGCTACGGGAAAATTAACTAAGCATGCATCGAATTTTACCATTTGACTATTTCGCACGTTCTCCATTAGAATCACATAGCTTTATTGAATGAAGCTCCCATGAGCAGAAACCAATCATGGTTAAAGCAAGATGACGCAATATTCAAGGCGAAAGTTATGAAAATAAAAATTTTAGTAAAATAGAAGACGAAGTAGAAGCGACTGGGAGCTTCATCAATAATTAGCTATGGATTTTGTCTAGCAGACTCTGGAAGCTGAATTAAATTATAAAGAAAAAACGCATTTTTAGTTTCTATTTTACTGTCAAATAAGCTAATGCTGATAGCAAGGACACACAACTTTCTCCAATAAGACCGCTAGCACTGAGGGCACACAGCACCTTCCCTCCGATAACACTGCTAGCACTGAGGGCACACAGCGCCTTCCCTCCGATAACACTGCTAGCACTGAGGGCACACAGCACCTTCCCTCCGATAACACTGCTAGCACTGTGGGCACACAGCATCTTCCCTCCGATAACACTGCTAGCACTGTGGGCACACAGCATCTTCCCTCCGATAACACTGCTAGCACTGTGGGCACCCAGCATCTTCCCTCCGATAACACTGCTAGCACTGTGGGCACCCAGCATCTTCCCTCCGATAACACTGCTAGCACTGTGGGCACCCAGCATCTTCCCTCCGATAACACTGCTAGCACTGTGGGCACCCAGCATCTTCCCTCCGATAACACTGCTAGCACTGTGGGCACCCAGCATCTTCCCTCCGATAACACTGCTAGCACTGTGGGCACACAGCATCTTCCCTCCGATAACACTGCTAGCACTGTGGGCACACAGCATTATCCCTCTGTTAACACTGCTTGTACTTAAGACATCACAGATATCTATTATTAAACGATTTTCGGCTAGCAGCAACCCAAACCCAAAGATTCACTCACAACTGCTTGATGCCAATATCGGTCGACTTGTCTGGATAAAGTTTCTCGTCCGGCTCTTTGTTGATGGGGCCTTGCACTGGCGCGTCTTCGTCACTGCATTAAACAAAAGAACAGAAAATGAGCGTTTATTGATAAAATACCTGTTCACGTATAAAAAACTGAAATATGAAATTAAGCATATGCAAATCGTCAAGAGACTTTAAACTATTTTTGTACTTTACAGAGCTTACAGACATCAGTCTTCAGCGAATTATTAAAATCAAGCTGTGCAAAGCCTAGTTTTTTAGTCTCATTTTTCCCTATAAAACATAAGAGGCACATTTTACAGCACAGCATATACATAGCATGTGTTTGTTAGTATTGGAGCGATAATTTGTGACCAATAAGTACACATTGATGCGAATAAAACATATTTGACAGAAAATTTTCACAAAATTTATGTAATAAGGCATAGAATGCTTTCATTTATAACACTCAATGCACTATATTTTATTGAATAAATAGCATTGCGATAAATAACTGCCGTTATAAAGTACAAAGTAAAAAAGAAACTTTAGATCTTATTATCATACGAATATTTACCAAATAGACTTCCTGAAAGTCCCGAGGGGGTTTATTTATTAAGCAAAAAAACGAACCCGTCAAAATGTTTGACAGAGAAGACTATGACTTATCAATGATTTATATTATTCAGCCTCTCAACCAGTTAGTCTGAGTAGATCTATAGACAGTTTCTTTATCCAGGCTTGTCAAAGATTCGGGTTGCGGATAAAGACGAAAATAAAATCAAAGTATAGCTGACTATGACTAATAATACGTTTCAGTAGCAGCTCTGCTGATTTGCATAAACTCGCGCACATGTAAGAAGTGCGAGAAAGCTATAAAGTACTTCGTATAATAACACTAGATCGGATATGACTCAAAAGTCGATAAGAATAGATATGAATATCTGTGACCATACAAGATTGGAGTATATTGTTAATAAACTGAGTAGTTATTAATAGATTGGAGTAGATATGATGGAGTAGATATGGGTATAATGGAGTAGATATGATAGAGAAGAATAAACTAGAATAGATATGAATAGATTGGAGTAGATATGAATAGATTGGAGTAGATATCAATAGATTGGAGTAGATATGAATAGACTGGAGTAGATATGAATAGATTGGAGTAGATATGAATAGACTGGAGTAGATATGAATAGATTGGAGTAGATATGAATAGATTGGAGTAGATATCAATAGATTGGAGTAGATATGAATAGATTGGAGTAGATATGAATAGACTGGAGTAGATATGAATAGACTGGAGTAGATATGAATAGACTGGAGTAGATATCAATAGATTGGAGTAGATATCAATAGATTGGAGTAGATATGAATAGACTGGAGTAGATATGAATAGATTGGAGTAGATATGAATAGACTGGAGTAGATATGAATAGATTGGAGTAGATATGAATAGATTGGAGTAGATATCAATAGATTGGAGTAGATATGAATAGATTGGAGTAGATATGAATAGACTGGAGTAGATATGAATAGATTGGAGTAGATATGAATAGACTGGAGTAGATATGAATAGACTGGAGTAGATATGAATAGACTGGAGTAGATATGAATAGACTGGAGTAGATATGAATAGACTGGAGTAGATATGAATAGACTGGAGTAGATATGAATAGATTGGAGTAGATATGAATAGATTGGAGTAGATATGAATAGACTGGAGTAGATATGAATAGACTGGAGTAGATATGAATAGACTGGAGTAGATATCAATAGATTGGAGTAGATATCAATAGATTGGAGTAGATATGAATAGACTGGAGTAGATATGAATAGATTGGAGTAGATATGAATAGACTGGAGTAGATATGAATAGATTGGAGTAGATATGAATAGATTGGAGTAGATATCAATAGATTGGAGTAGATATGAATAGACTGGAGTAGATATGAATAGATTGGAGTAGATATGAATAGACTGGAGTAGATATGAATAGATTGGAGTAGATATGAATAGACTGGAGTAGATATGAATAGACTGGAGTAGATATGAATAGACTGGAGTAGGTATGAATAGACTGGAGTAGATATGAATAGACTGGAGTAGATATGAATAGATTGGAGTAGATATGAATAGATTGGAGTAGATATGAATAGATTGGAGTAGATATGAATAGACTGGAGTAGATATGAATAGACTGGAGTAGATGAGAATTGACTGGAGTAGATATGAAAAGATTGGGGTAGATATGAATAGATTGGAGTAGATATGAATAGATTTGAGTAGATATGAATAGACTGGAGTAGATATGAATAGACTGGAGTAGATATGAATATACTGGAGTAGATATGAATAGATTGGAGTAGATATGAATAGATTGGAGTAGTTTGGAGTTATTGTTTAGTTTGAGATTTAAGTAAAACAGAATGTACTTTTCAGTAGATTTACGAACAGACAAAACAAAAGGTTAAATTAAAATTCAGATTTGAGTAAATACGCCCACAAGCAGGCTTCAATACACAAAGCATTAAATGCTTTAAAGATGGCATGAGTTTATAACTGGAACCATCAAAAATAGCAATTGATCAGATAGTAAACACAGCTCGGCATTGAACGAAAGCCTCAAAGACTTACCCAGCCTGCCTATAAACGGACAGCTCCTCCTCAACTTCGATCAGTTTAGTCTTGAGCTCATTCCGCTCCATGAGCACTTCGCGTAGCTCGGTCATGGTGAATCGAGGCCTATTAGGATCGGATCGATCAATGATCATCTTGCCTTCGGAGTTCAGCTTCTCAATTAGCTGCTCCTCCGTCATGGACGTCATCAGATTCTGAGAGAGATAGAGAGAAAGGGGGCAAGTGAATCAGTTTATTTATTACGACAAATTTTCCTACTGTTAAGCTTCATAACAACAATTTGATAATGACACAACACATCGGCATGAAAACAAAAGACCATCATTCGCCTCTACCTCCCTACTTACTAATTAGTTTAATTGAGCATGCGAACATGAAGCATGCAGCATGCGTGAAGCCGTAGATACACATTCACTAAGCAACAACAATAACGCTCAGCAAGGTGAATGCCCTGCTTGCCTATAGCAGTCGCCGCAGACCACAGTAGAATGGAAACCACAGGTAGCTGTGACGTGTTGAAAATGCCTCAGTAGGAATGAATCTAGCTAGAAATTCTAACAACTCAGACACAACGTTGATCAATAAATTGGCAAGAGAGCCCGCCAGAAGAGAGAAGCAGAGAGAAGCAGAGAAGGGATTGGGGCTACTCTGCGCGATCCACTTTTGCGCAGGCGGTCAATATTTGAGTTTGAATTGGAGCCCAAAAGTGAAAGAAAGGAAAGAGAAGAAAGAGGAAGGTTTTTCGCAACAACAAATGGGATAGAGAAATTTTAGCAAAGCAGAGAAAGCAGTTTGCAAGTCTATTAGCTGTTACATCGATTTACTTTCTCACCGTTTCTTTGTCTACCAATTTGGCTTCTTTCAATATCTACTTTTGAGGCTTAGCCCTCAGATATTTCTTGTTCTATCAATCCAATTAATTTTACGTTGTTAGCCTTGAAGCTATGTAGCTACTACGATACAATCAGATGCTCGGGAAATGAAGAAGAAAAGTATGTATTAGGAAATTAACTCTTAAACCTGTCTTCCTTGATGAATATATAGTCAGAATAAGGTTTTGCTTCAGAGACGAAAGCCATTGAAAATTAAATTTCTGGCTAACTACAGTCGGGACCGCTGATGGCTGAATGGACTGAAAGCAACAGGAAAAAAACTAAGGAAATGAAAGCAATTTCAATGCTAGCTAGCTGTTGTCCTGTAGCTTAGGAGAAGTGTTGGGAAACCTCTCGGAGCTGGCTGCCCAACACGTTATAAATAATTTAAGGGCCAGCAGAGAGCCGTGAACATCTGCTGCTTCCTCAACCACCCAACGCTAACCCAACCATCACGTGACGCACCCTTATCGTCTAACCAAGCTAAATTTTCTGTCAACGTAGCCAATGAATTACTTGGCTCTATTGAAGTACGCAAACAAAATTGAACACAACAAAGATAGCAAGATTTCTCTATCCACAGTTTAACATCCCTATCCACAGGTTAACATCTATATCCACATATTAACATCTCTATCCACATGTTAACATATCTATCTACAGATTAACATCTCTATCCACAGATTAACACCTCTATCCACAAATTAACATCTCTATCCACATATTAACATATCTATCCACATATTAACATATCTATCCACAGATTAACACCTCTATCCACAGATTAACATCTTTATCCACAGATTAACATCTCTATCGACACGTTAACAACTCTATCCACAGATTAAAATCTCTATCCACAGATTAACATCTCAATCCACAGATTAACATCTCTATCCACATATTAAAATCTCTATCCACAGATTAACATATCTATCCACAGATTAACATCTCTATCCACAGGTTAACATCTTTATCCACAGATTAACATCTCTATCCACAGATTCACACCTCTATCCACAGGTTAACGTCTCTTAGGCTTGGTAGCTTATTTACCCTATATTAATAATACCAATACTAAGATGTAACGCGAAGACACAAACTGTGGACATAATTAGTGATTGAACCAAGTACACAACAAACACACTTAACTACACGAAACAACAATTTGATTCAATAGACAGACAAAAATAGACGCTTTTGAAACTTTTTCCAGAAATATTCAATAACCTCCATGCTGCCAATGGGTCCGCCGCCGCAGATGCTGCTGCCGCCGCCGACTGAGCTTTCAATTGAATTAGTCCGCAGCGGAGCTTCGGGCGCAACAGTAGCAGCGCCGGTGGTTGTGGCGGCGGCGGTGGCGGCGGCGGCGGCTGCTGCTGCATCGGAACTGCTCGAATTCGAGTGCTTTCGCTAGCGAAGCCGTTAAAAATCAAAGAAGCCAGCAGTCAGAAAATTCGGAATTTTAGCTATGAAAATTAGTTCATAGAGCTCTATATCGGCTCCAAGCTAATGAAAAAATTTATATAGCCTATACAGACAAGCAACCACCCCGGACCAATGCTTCCACTTCAATCGAGTGCAGCAAAAGAATTAAAAAGAAAGAGCTGACTAACAGTCAAGCAATTGATTGCGTAATCAAGGCATGCCGGATTGAGCAGTAGAAATTCAGCTGCAAGTGAAACAGCTGTCCCGCATATTTCAAAACAGGGCACGTTGCCGCAATGTCAATACCTGGAGAACCGGTTTGAACCGGATTTTTTTGGCTGATTTAGCTAGACGAGAGAGAGCTAATTTTAGCTTTCAAGCGGGAAAAGCGACTCAAGTTAGACTTTACCAAAAAAACGATACAGTGCCGTATTATCGGTTAATCCAGTCCCGATTACGAGACACAAGGCGTGCTGCTAGCTACAGCCCCACACGTTGCATGACCATATTTTTATTATTTGAATTCTATTTTTAGAATTCAAGACAAGAGTTGCTTACCGCCCCGGCAGTAGATCCAGCCTCCGAGCCCACTCCGTAGTCCTTCATCTCGCGCAATAGCTGCTCTTTGGCCTGAAGTCGCAGTTCCAGGTCGGCCTTGGACTCCAACAGGTGCTGGGCTTGACGCTTGCTAACGCAGTGACGCCGGCGAATCTCGGCGTTCATGCGGGCCAGCCGGTCCGACTGCGACTGCAGAGCCTCAACGTCGGCCTGGCGTTGCGCCAATTCGCGTTGCAAAGATCGGATTTGATCGCGCTGAGCCTCAACTGTGGCTTTGAGTTTGGCCAGAACCTGAGTGGAGATTGTTGTGGAGCTGTGCATGGATTCTGCAATGTAAGACTTACAAAGCTGATATTGTGATACTCTGAGAGCTGTAAATGGAGCGATTCTCTGAGAGCTGTACAAGGGCGATTCTCTGAGAGCTGTACAAGGGCGATTCTCTGAGAGCTGTACATAGGGCGATTCTCTGAGAGCTGTACAAGGGCGATTCTCTGAGAGCTGTACATAGGGCGATTCTCTGAGAGCTGTACATAGGGCGATTCTCTGAGAGCTGTAAATGGAGCGATTCTCTGAGAGCTGTACAAGGGCGATTCTCTGAGAGCTGTACATAGGGCGATTCTCTGAGAGCTGTACATGGGGTGATTCTCTGAGAGCTGTACATAGGGCGATTCTCGGAGAGCTGTACATAGGGCGATTCTCTGAGAGCTGTACAAGGGTGATTCTCTGAGAGCTGTACATGGGGCGATTTTCTGAGATCTCTACTGCCTTAATACCCTGAGCAGTACAGGGGTAATACCCAAATTTTTACGGCGAAAATACTTTAATCTCTAAATGGTTGATACCTAGAGACATGCAAGTAAAGATTCTGTATTAAAAAACAATGAAGTCTGCACCACAGTCTCGGATCATTGTATTGAAAAAAATATGAAAATCCCAGACCCTTTTGATTAAGGTGATGCCAACTACTTTAAAAAAAAGCAAAAGAAATTTGTCATCTCCATCAAGGCAAAGGACTAAGAGATTTTCATTCACTTCTTGCCTACTTCACTCAAAATCTTCTGGCCCCTCTTGAGTCCGAGACCGGTTGAGATTTCTCCGGGCATTAAAATTTAATTTGCTTCCGGGAGAGCCTTTTCAAATTAGAATCCCAAATTTTTAATTGATTAGTGGATTGAACTTTTTGCCTGTCCCCTACAGCTAACATTGAATAAAAAAATTATTTCTTAACTCATAGAAGTTCTTTCTCGCTTGAACTAAGCACACACTAATCTGAAGCAGACAATCAATGGCAGAAGTGATGCTCGTAGCTGTACAGAAAAAATTTCTGATTTGTTCAACGGACACAGACAGGCAAATAGAAAGACAGACACACAGACACACAGACACACAAACACACACAGACACACACAGACAGACACACAGACAGACAGACAGACACACACAGACAGACAGACAGACAGACAGACAGACAGACAGACAGACAGACAGACAGACAGACAAACATACAGACAGACACATAGACACATAGACAGACAGACAGACAGACAGACAGACAGACAGACAGACAGACAGACAGACACACAGACAGACAGACAGACAGACAGACAGACAGACACAGACAGACAGACACACACAGACAGACAGACAGACAGACAGACAGACAGACAGACAGACAGACAGACAGACACACAGACAGACAGACAGACAGACAGACAGACAGACACAGACAGACAGACACACACAGACAGACAGACAGACAGACAGACAGACAGACAGACAGACAGACACACACAGACAGACACACAGACAGACAGACAGACAGACAGACAGACAGACAGACAGACAGACAGACAGACAGACAGACAGACAGACAGACAGACAGACAGACACACACAGACAGACACACAGACAGACAGACAGACAGACAGACAGACAGACAGACAGACAGACAGACAGACAGACAGACAGACAAACATACAGACAGACACATAGACACATAGACAGACAGACAGACAGACAGACAGACAGACAGACAGACAGACAGACACACAGACAGACAGACAGACAGACAGACAGACAGACACAGACAGACAGACACACACAGACAGACAGACAGACAGACAGACAGACAGACAGACAGACAGACAGACAGACAGACAGACACACAGACAGACAGACAGACAGACAGACAGACAGACAGACACAGACAGACAGACACACACAGACAGACAGACAGACAGACAGACAGACAGACAGACAGACAGACAGACAGACAGACAGACAGACACACACACAGACAGACACACAGACAGACAGACAGACAGACAGACAGACAGACAGACAGACACACACACAGACAGACACACAGACAGACAGACAGACAGACAGACAGACAGACAGACAGACAGACAGACAGACAGACAGACAGACAGACAGACAGACAGACACACACAGACAGACACACAGACAGACACACAGACAGGCAGGCAGACAGGCAGGCAGACAGACAGATGCGCACCTGCAACTCGGCCATATCTCTACTAGTTTGCTTCTTCAACAGTCCGCCAACAGCCTGCTGCTGCTGAAGATGCTGGTGCGGCTGCTGCTGCTGTTGGATCTGCTGGCCAGCCGCCGAGTCGCCGCTCTCCCTGGCAGCCTGAAGCTCCTGCTGCAGCCGGCGATTGTCCTCCTGCAGCCGGCCAACAACGTCCATGAGCTCCTGGGTCTCGTTGCGCCACAGCTCTTCAATCTGTTCCAATTCCCGTTCGAACCGATTGCGATCGCCCTGCCGGGACACTTTCTCAGTCTCCAGACGGTCGACCACTCGCTGCAGATCAACCAGCTCTTTGCTCTCCGTCTCGTGTCGAGTAGCCAGATCCTCGAGTTCCTCGAGCACCGAGATCACCTTCGGCATGAGGCCGGCGACTGCGTCGACGCCGTAGCGATCGATAATCAGCTCGAAGTCTTTGCCAATAGCCGAGGCTGCGTCATAGACGTCAGCCACAGACAGCATGTCCGATTGGGGCATATTTAGACCGGTTACTGCCTTTGTACTAACCGTTTTCAGCTGCTTAAGTTCCGCTTGTTGTTAGTTAATTTATAAGCAAAACCACTGCAATGGGAGTTTAACTGTTGTTTCATTCTTTAGATCATTTATACAGGAAAAATACCAATTCCAAAAAGTAATATTAACTTACTTCTATACTTTCATTATGGTGAACTTTAATAACTATAACAAAAATTAAACATTTAAAGACAAAATTATCTGAAGCCTATTCTTTTTCATTTATATGCAAAATGCACTGTTAATACAAAAAGTCTATCTAAAAGAGCATGGACACATAATATAAGTAGTAGTTCCAAATAATATCTTTAGGTTTTTTGCCCTTTATAAAAGTTTATTTTTTTACATTTTGAAAAAATTAGAAAGGAAAGTGATAAAGAAATAAAGAAAAATTTTTTGTAAGTTTCAATTTAAATATATTTAATTTTAAGTAAGAATATACTCCTTTTAAATTTTAGTTGGACACAATTTTATACAATATTGAATTCTATTTAATTTAGCAATTGTTCATTTTATAAAAGACTGGTGGCAATTAACACGACTTATTTTAATTATTCCCAATAATTCTATAGAAATTTTGCCAAGGATGTATAGCTATATACAAATATTAATAAGAGAGAAGTTAACAATGACAAAACTAAGTACTAATAATTACCCTGACTAATTTTAAGAAAAATGACCATTAATTGACAAAAAATTTAATTAGCCCAAAAACGTGACTTTTTAATTTTGGCATGGCAATTGTACTAAAGACTTACAAAAACCAGATAGAAAGGCCTCAGGCAAATGATGGTTAATGCGCTAGAAGTCACATTTAGTAAAAAATAATATGATCTATATTTATGGAAATTAGTTTTTTTGCAAGCAAAAATCAGGCATAGCTACTAGCTAGTGTTAATGTACCCGCAGTTCATTAAGGCGATTTCTTTGAAACAAAACTATAGTCAAAAGCCTAAATTCGAATAAAAAAGAACGATTTGAAAAGACATGAAGCGAAAAGCTTGACTCAAATAATTTTTCAAGCACATAGCTATGATATAAATAGAATTAACAAGATTATGACTTAATGAAGCCTATTTCTGCTGCTAAACGTTGAATGATTCTGATCAACTGCTGCTGAATGATGTTACTTACACGACCTTATGCGCTATTTCCTAGAATAAATAAATTAAACTTCATTAAAATATCTAGTTTTCGCTGACAAAGAAAAAAACAAATATTTTTACAGTAAATCTGCTCATTAGAGAAAATAGGAACTAATTTATAAAAGCAGTTTAAAGAAAAAATAAACTAATACTTCGATGCTTTTAGTAATCATCAGCGCAAGCTTGGATTGAGTGGTTATACATTTCGACTTCGATAGAATATTCATATTTTAACCCGATTTAGATTTCTTCGTCAACAATAGTGTTTATTCTTATAATTTTTGTCAAAATTTAGAAAAAAATGATTTTTTGAAATCTATTAGCTCGGCGCAGCTCTTTATGGGAGAATAATCATTACATAGCCGTGAGGCGTGAGTATGAGATAATTACCCAAATTCCCGATGACTAAGCCTAAGCTAAGTATACGTTTCCTGGCCGAGGGACCAGGTGATACTGATGCAATTCTAAATAATTTTGATATATTTGAGCCCAAAATTAGCCTTTTAACTCACTCGACCAATTTAACCGTTTTCTAGTTAATTTGTCATAGAATTTAATCTTGCGGGACAAAATTTTGAGTTGCCTATTTTCTAGGTCCATGATAAAATAAAATCCACTGATTGGCGTCGATGCAGAACTAGGAAAAATTTGGTTTAGATAGGATTATAGCGTGATAGAATGTATCTATCTTTTCTCATTTTTCTCATTTTTTAATTATAAACACATGACTTTTTGCATACATAACGTAGTAAATTTATGCTCTTGACTATTTCCATAACTTATTGGACTATTTTAGGTGGGAAAACTTGGGCTGCATACTGGCAGCTGATTAGATGCCAATGCATTAGAATTAACTTTAAAATTAAAATGATTTTCCGTGTTCAAATTCATTTGACTATCAGAACCAATAAGTTTTGTTGTAATTCTGTTGGCCTACTGTAAAGTAGACCTTCTAATGACAATCTTTTTGTTGGACCCAAAAGTTTTTTTTTCGATTGAAGCAGATTTTAAACAAAAAACTAATTGATTCTGGAAAGACATCGTTAAAATTAAATAAAAAATCTTATCTATTCATGTCAGTAGCATCTTTTACTAGAAAAATTTTTACTTTAAAAAAGAATAGATGAAAAATTAAATGAGGATTAAAGTCCTACCTTCCTAAACGAACTTCTTATACGAGTAGTTCTTCTAGGCTAGGTTCTACGAAGCACTATTAATGCACCGAAAACCATGATTAATTCATATAAAAGTAATATTTGCGACTTATCTGCATTTGACTGGTGCATAAATTAATTCAGATTATCAATACCATGATTATCACAAAAGTTTTCAGAGAATATTTTAAGGCAAAACGGCAATAAAACATGGCGCAACAAGCGGTGAATGTTCATTCGACCTCGCAGACGACAGACAATATGAGCAGGCATGAAATGCTAGGCTGGGTTAACGCATCACTGCAAACTAATATAGGGAAGATTGAAGAGTTGGCAACCGGCGCGGCCTACTGTCAGCTGATGGACATGCTTTTCCCTGGTGAGATTTTCAAATTAATAAAGCTTAGGAATAAAAAAATTATGTTAAATTATAGTTTAATTCGACACATTTCAGGCACGCTAGCATTCAAGAAAGTAAAATTTAACACCATACTGGAGCACGAATACATCAACAATTTCAAAGTGCTTCAAGCCCTGTTTAAAAAGCACGGAGTTGACAAGGTAGGAGTGGAGCGCCGTGGAATGAAAGGGCTCTGAAATAGAAATTACTAACCACCACGCACCTTCCGTCCAATCCTCCCAGGAGGTGCCAATCGAACGTCTGGTGAAAGCCCGTTTCCAAGACAACTTCGAATTCGCCCAGTGGTTCAAGCGCCTATTCGATGCCAATTATTCCGGCGAGCCGTACGACGCCCTAGCCGCCCGTTCCGGCGAATCGATCGGCTCCGGCAGCGGCTCGAGCGGGCGAGGCGGCGGGGGCGATCGGCGGGTGGCGGCGGCTCCCCCGCAGCCGCGAAGACAGCCGCCGGCGCCTGCCGTGGAAAAACAGCGACCTACGCAGCCGCCGCATCAGGCAGCATCAGCGGCGCCTCCAGCAGCGACTTATAGGGCGTCGGGAGGCCACCGCGGCGGAACAGATGCGCCAGCGCGTGGCGGACCTGGCCGACCGTCGGGCCGAGAATCAGCGCGTCATTCAAGGCCTGGCTAAGGAGCGCGACTTTTACTATGGCAAACTGCGCCAAGTCGAAATCATCTGTCAGGCGGCGCCGCAGCAAACCGACCAAATTCGACGCATCCTTGACGTACTGTACCAGACCGAAGAGGGCTTCGCACAGCCGCAGGAAACAGCAGCGGCGGCTGAAGCGGAACAACCCGAAGAATACTGAGCTAGTGGCCATGGTGTCAGACAGTACTTCCTTTCATAGTTGAAATAGTCCGCGGCCTAGTACCTTAGCCTCGTATTCCTTGTGTGTTGAATCTGTTTTCCATTAAATTCCATCAAATTTTTTATAACTTTTCCTACTAACTATTTTTTCCAGCGTCTTTGCGTTGGCTTGCTTGCCTTTTTTTAGAAAAAAAACCACAGCTCAATTTTTTGCCGCTTCCATGATTGTAATGTTTGAAAATTCAAATTGAAATTTCTTTTGTTAGACAATTTTTTGTTCTGATTCGGTCCAGCAGCACAATCGGCTTAAGCTGCTGAGCGGTGAGGAGTCGGAAAAAGTTTTTTATTATGCTTATAAGAATTTATTGTTTTATTATAATATCGTTATTCCCAAGTGAGCATTTTAGCAGCAGTTAAAACTTTATTGAAATTAAATAAATTAACTTTTTGATAGAAAATTCTAGTGGCACTAATTAATTTATTAATTTTAAATGTGGGTGATAGCTAGGTGGGTGTGGGTGACACTTTATGTGGGTGACACTTTATTGAAATTAAATAAATTAACTTTTTGATAGAAAATTCTAGTGGCACTAATTAATTTATTAATTTTAAATGTGGGTGATAGCTAGCTACATGCGTTTTTTCCTCTTTTAATTTTTACAAGCTTGAATACTGATAGTAGTAGATACCAGCAGTAAAATATCATCTTTAATAAAACATAAAGAAAAACATAAACCAAATGAATATTTTTCAGATGCATTACTAATAACATTTATATTTACACCTCCAGAAACAGTGACAGACGGACAGACAGACACAAACAGGCAGCTAGAGATCCTATTCATTATATAATCCATAATAAAAAAATTACATTTTTGACCAATTTTACAATAGCAGCAAGTATAAGGCGGTACAAGACGGATAAATAAAACACAATACGTATTGACAAAGACAGAATGCGCTAACACTGACAGTAGTAATTAAATAAATTTATTAAATTGTGCTCAAAGGGCTGCAGGCTCAGAAGTTTTGGTTGATAAGGTGACAGTCCGCTAGCAATACTCGTACAATCAATTTTTATTTTTGAGAGCGCCTGAGAGAGACAGAGAGACGAACAGGGACACACGGTTCGGGCAAGAGAGTTCTTTATTAAGCTCTATATACCGATGACATGGCGAGAAGCAATCCATAGAGAAAAATGAGTAACACCAGTTGCCTTAGCAACAAAAATAATAAAGCAGAGATGAAGAAGAGAAATGGCGCTAAGGGAGCGGGTTAATAATAAAAAACCACAAATAATTAGCTCATATTTAAACAAGCCCGTCATTTTTTTAAATTAACAAAAAAATGAAAGGTTTAACAGATTCGGTCAAACAAAAATAAACTGACAAAAACAGTTAATTTAAGCTCGATTTCTTTTGCTCTGAAAATTAAGCTCAATTACTGATTGAAAAACGTTGATTGCTTAAATTCTGAGACACAGCTAAAGAGTACTTCATTACTACTCATGTTTAGTAGCATGTGGCTAATTTTGGCGGAAAAATAGGGACAATAAGACATAACCTACTAGCGGCAAGTTCTTTGAAAAGTGGAGACTTTGAATTTACAGTAATTACTCGTTAGTTTTGATTGATTTATAGTCCTGATAATCCATAGCTAATTAACTCGCGACACCGATACAGAAGGTGGGGCAGAAAAAAGTGCAACAATAAATTTAAGGTAGAACAGTTCGGGAAAAAAATCAAAAAGAAAAATGTTCAATACAGAGGCGAGCATCTTTATTCGAAGCCGACTTTGGCGACCTTCCAGTCCAGGGCTAAGTCGGGCGGCATCGCGCTGCTGATGCCGGGAAATCCAGAGGACGGATCTTCAATTAGAATAGATTGTTAGAATTGTTAATCAGTTTGTAAAATAAAAAAGCACAGTATATCTAATCCTGCCTACTAACAGTAGAGTAGTTGAAAAAGCTTCCAAATTCACTCACTGTGCTGCGCCAGATACTGTTGTGCTGCTGATGATGATGATGATGATGAAGGTACTGCTGCGGCTGATGCTGCGCAGCGTGGCCGAATCCCGCCGCCGCCGCCGCCGCGCTAGCGCTAACGCCAACATGTGCTAGCAACCGCTGCCGCTTCCGCGTCGTCGGCATCCTCGTCTGGCCCATCTGAATCGTCGCCTGCGTCCTCGTAGCTGCCAGCCTCGTCGTCCGAGTCCATGACGGGAGGCGCCGAGGCCATCGGATTCAGTAAAAGATTGTGCCGATGATGTACGGACACCGCTGCGGCGTAGCCAGCCTGCTGCTGCTGATGCTGATGATGAAATGGCGCCGACATCTGCTGCGTGATGATGCGGGATACAGGCCAAGCAGAGGCTTGGATTCGTGCTGCTGTGCTGCTGCTGCTGCTGGTGGCCAGAGGACTGCCTCCTCTTTGACCAGTCCGCCGCTGCCAGACTGCTGCTGCTGATGCGAAGCCGACGACTTCCCAGACGGCGTAGCTGCCGCAGCGGCCGCTGGCCGCCGCCGCAACGGCCGCCTGACTGCTAGCCAAATTAGCCGGCCAGAAGCGGACATTGCTCGGACGATTCTGCTGCGCTTTTTTCTTCTTCTGACTGCTCTCAGGCGAGGAGGCGTCCAGCATTGGCTCTGTAGTATGCGGCGGCGGGCGTTGAGAACCAATTGTTCACCTGCAGCAGGGTGAGGTTCGTCTGGCCCGCCAGCTGCCGCTTCTCGTCCTCAGTCGGATAAGGATGCTGGGGGAGTTCATAGGGGGGCGGGAGAATTTGATTGATTATGTATTGGGTTAGTGCTTATAGCGGGATGCTTGTAGGAAAAAAACAAGGCGAATAAAATGCTTTATTCTATCATATTTTTTAACCCAAATTAGGAATTTTTAAATTATCACTGAAATATGGAATTGAATACTCCAAGTATGGAAAATAATATTACTTACGTTCGTAAGGAACTATTCGGTTCTTAGGAAAAAAAACAATTAAAATATCAATAAAAATATTTAAGCCACTTTAGTACTATTAAAAAAGCCATTGCAAACTCTCACTCCTTAGGAAAGAAACCATTACAAAATCTCACCCTCAGAAAAGAAAATATTACAAAATCTCACTTCATTAGGATAGTAACTATTACAAAATCTCATTCTTAGGATAGTAACTATTACAAAGTCTCACCCTTAGGATCGAAACTATTACAAAATCTCATCCCTTAGGATAGTAACTATTACAAAATCTCACCTCTTAGGATAGAACCATTACAAAATCTACCCTTAGGATAGAAACTATTACGAATCTCATTTGTTAGGATAGAAACCATTACAAAATCTCACCCCTTAGGATAGAAACATACAAAATCTCACCCCTTAGGATAGAAAACATTACAAAATCTCACCTTGAGATAGAAAACTATTACAGAATCTCATTTGTTAGGATAGAAACAATTACAAAATCTCATCCCTTAGGATAGGAAACTATTACAGAATCTTATTTGTTAGGATAGAAAACAATTACAAAGTCTCATTCTTTAGGATAGTAACTATTACAAAATCTCACCCTTTAAGATAGAAACCATTACAAAATCACCCCCTTAGGATAGAAACCATTACAAAATCTCACTCCTGAGGATGGACGCTATTACAAAATCTCACTTTTATGATGGAAATATTAAGAAAGTCTCGTGCAAAATATGACATAAAATTCTATATAAATCGAAAAAAATCTAGTATTTTAATTACCGCTGAGGGTGGAAACCTCAAAATTTGGCACAATAAAAAAATTGGCCTAACAGACCCTACCCAAAGAGATGCAGCAGAGATACTTTAGGTAATTGCCATGGATGCTGTCATATGCACAGGCTTCCTACTCAATGCTGACGAGTGGCCGGTAAAAGCAGACATCAAACACACACTAGAAAAAGCATCAGAGTAGTACGGCAACTGAATATATCACTAAAAAAGTAGAAAGCCATAGAAAACATGAGCCTTGTAGCAGCTTATTGAAATGCTGATAAATGTTACGAGAACCGACCCAGTTACAAAGCCGCGCGCATAAACCCACAATTAACACGAAACTTGAGCTCGGACTGGCAAAACCAACTGACCCATTGCTTCTACAAAAGATGATGTTACTGCCAAAAAAGGAAACTAAAAAATGCTCTTTGAAATCGGGACTAAGTTTCCGACACCCGTATAGCTTATTCATTGGCGGCCTCGTGCCAATCATTCGCCATTGATTTTTAGCATGCTGAGCTTTCCCCTCTTTTTAGGGAACCGCCCAGTCCCACCCCACCCGCTCCGACGCCGTCACAACGCCTCCTCCGCCATTTCCGACCCAAAAAATGTTGCTCCCATGTTGGCAAAAATGCGAGCCCAAGATTGGCAGCTCTCAGTGGAGAGCTGGCGGATTACGCGCAAGGGCGGTGAATTATGAGACTGTGACCGAGGCTTGCCGAGAGGCGGCGCGGCTTGGCGCGCACATACACACAGAGAGACGAAAATCGGTGAAAATTCCCGCTGAGGAGTTCCTCTCCGTCACGGTTAAGGCGAGAGCATACTAAAGGGTAGGGGTAGGCCGACACAGTATAGGCTCCGCCTACTTATCCCCTATTCTCAATTCTTTTCCTTTTAGTGTAAGTTCCTTCCGTCAGTCTGTCCCGCATTTCTTAGCTACTTTCCCTCTTTTTCACAGACGGCGCATTTATCTCGCGCTGCGGGGGGGGGCGGCGGGCAGCTACAAGATCGACCAAAGCGCGCGCACCCCTGTTGAGTCCGTGGAGGTCCCCCTCTTTTCCCTCCCCCCTTGAATGTGGACCGGAAGAGAAAATGAGAAAATATGGTGCGGGATACGACTCGCTCAGTAGCCATTCAAATCTTGCCGCCTTTCGCTTTTCAAACATTTATTTGACTGACAAGCGGCTAGGGGAACACAATAGAATCGCTAACCAATGCTTTGAGGATAAATTGGATGGGAAAGCATTGTTTTCACCTGCCCGCATCAATATCAGCAGGTCTGACAGGGCGGATTCAGCAGCGCGCAACCACTTCAGAGAAATAAGGCCAACTACCAACATATTAGTTACAATATTCAGCGGCTGGCTTTGTGGAAAGAGGCTGATTTTTTTAGCCCGTATCTTTGCGGATATTACCGCATCAAGTCGAGGCCATTGTTCTTCCTAGTTTTACACTAAACAACAATTAGGCAACTTTCTCACTAGAATGGCAATTTTTACATCCAAAAAGTCCCAAAAATTGAGAAAAGGCCGAGTACTCAAAAAAGAAAGGAGCGAAGTAGAACTGAAGATTAGCAAAGGCCGAACTTACAGAAGTTAGCTAAGTTAGAAATAAATAAATCATTATGGGAAAAATATTTCTTTGTTGCCAGGCAGGGTGACGGGTGAACACACAAAGACCGAAAAAGTAAATCAAAATGCTGGAAAGCTGTCACGACTTTTTGACTAACTAAAGTAAGTAAAGTAAGCAGCCAATCTGCAGAGGTCACACGGGTCAGTCGCAAGCACTGCATATTATATAAACTAACAGGGTAATGTCTATTTACTCGCGCTTGGAGTCAAATGGATACTGGTGCAACTGGCCTACCCCAGCACGAACATATTTATAGCACTTACTTACAAACTAGAGCGAATACAAAGCGTGAAAACACGATTTTAAACATTAGGAATATTTGCTTATACAAGTCGTCAAGGGCCCGCCTTCGCAACAAGCCGAGATAAAGACAAGTTAATACAGAGAGGTTGGATCGGACTCCGAGGGGAGGAGGTTCTATTGTTGACACAGGCCAAGAATCTACAATCTGTTTCATGACTTCTAGAAATGAACGATTATAAAAGAAGTAAATTGATTCTAAAAGAAAACTCGTCTAGCTAACAGATAGATCGAGACTATGCTCCGATAAGCCTCAGTCAGCAAAGAAATGCCGATAGGTTTTCAATATTTAGACAAGTGCCGCGCCTATATTAAGCCTCACCTACTGCATTGTACATGCTCAACAAATATCTGAGTAGCTGGGCTAACAAACTCCTAGGGATAAGAGAGAACTGTAGCTCTAGGCGTTAAAGCATCCTCAGTTTTTTTATAAGTTAATTTTCTCAACAGCCAAGTCCGTATTAGTATCTAGTGATAGAAGCTGGAAGGGAGCGGGAGAAGAGATGCGAGAGAGAACACTTTTCATATTTTATCTCCAAGGCTGACACTTCAACACGTGCTTGTTGAAGATTCCCTATGCTATAGCTAGAGCTGAAGCTTAAAGCTGCACGGGCCTGTCTGCTGTTTACTTGTCCACTTGTCCGAAAGCGCGGCTCTCCTCAATAATGCTACCTATTTAGAATTGTATAATGGACACTCCAATTTTACACTATATTCGATAATCAGTTGTTGCCAAATCAACTAAAATAATAAAGAAACGACCAAAAGAACTTTCGTAACCAAGTCCCTCTAAGTGAAATAATCTTTCGACAAAAATCTCTCTCATTTCATCGATTTTCTGCGACGCCAGGCGTCAACTAAAAATTAGCCAGAAAACACGCGTTTTAGAGATAGCCAATCTAGCGAATAGATCTGGCTCTCTGGGTGGGCAACTATTGAACTATACTTCTAGTCAGGGCGGGTATCAGCTGCATCAGGGTGGCAGGAAGAGGGGCGCGACAGTAGCGGAGAAAAACAGAACGATATTATTAGTTAGATTAGCAAAAGAAGCTGGAAAAATAAGAGGTGAAAGACTGTTTGAAGCTGTTTAGTGTGAGGGCGGGACAAAAATAAGCCATCTGAACCAAGGATCAAGACTATTAGATGCTCCACCTTTCCCAGCCGTTGCTGACTATCTGCGCACACAGCTGTGAAATTCTGGTGCGAAAAAGTGAAGCTGAAAAATCTCTTTACCCTCAGAGGGTGTCCATCAGTTAAGTTGCGCCTCCCCCCCGAACCCAGGGCTCGCTAAGCGCGCCGCAGATTTTTGTGATTTTAATGCGCTGTCAAGCCTTTTCGGAAGCAACAGATAGAAATAGAATATCAATATTGGGTTAGGGGGGCTTACAGGCTTGGAGAGGAGTTATCGACGCCGCAGATCTAGCTGCCTGAACAGGCTGATATGGAAATGGGCAATGCCTGCCGTTATAATAGTGTCAGAACTTGTGCGCCCGCTGCGGTGCCCCATCCCGTATCCGTTTCTATCCATCTGCGGTATTCGGTCCCGCACTGCCATTAAAAAAATCACCGCTCAGCGCGCCCGGCGCTCCCTTGAATCGCCAATTTTAGCGCCTCCCAAAGCAGACAGCGGGTCCGCAGCTTTTCACTTATTACCATTAATATTATTTCAAGCGGCAGGAAGGATAACTCTTTTTTCAAAAGGGAAAAGCCATTAAAAAATGCTTTCGGATTTTTCCACCTGTGCCACATCCCCTGTTTAATTGACCCATAACTATAACTGCGCTTAATTGATACTTAAAAATCATATTTTAGTTTGTAAATCAACTGACCAACGAGGAGGATAATTAATTGAAGATTCGTTTAAAAGAATAGCTCTGCAAACTAGCGTCACAAAGAGAGAATTTAAATATGCTAACTAAGTACAATATGACTGAAAGAAATGTCGGTTAGCCAATCTAATGAACTACCTTCTGCAGCAAAAACTAAAACGCCAAATCTATTTAGAAGACACCTGGGTAATAAAAAAACACTATACATGTGCAGACTTGTACAGACTGAAAATGAACCAAGTAAAGCACAAATATTTTGAATATTAATATGAAAAGATGGCTAGACAAAAAGGCTAACGGATTATTGGAGGATGTTAAATAGAAATATAGATAGAAAGATAGATAGATAGATAGAGAGATAGATAGATAGATAGATAGATAGATAGATAGATAGATAGATAGATAGATAGATAGATAGATAGATAGATAGATAGATAGATAGATAGATAGATAGATAGACAGACAGACAGACAGACAGACAGACAGACAGATAGATAAAAAGATAAACGACAAACTAGCAATATCCTCATAGTTTCCCAGTATCAAACAGAGGCTCATAGCGGCTCGGCAGGCCAAGCGCGCAGCCGGCAGCGGTGTAAATATAGACCCATTAAAAGCCAATGCTGCGGGTAAATGAGGAGAACAGAGGGAAAGAAAGGCGCTGAAAAGAAAATTTGTCGGCTCTCCGTGCAGCGCCAGATGTCTGTTGTCTATGGCATGGACCCCGACTGTGCGTGCGTGGGTAGGATAGGAGAGCAAGCAGTGCAACGGATGTGGGAGAGCGGAACAGTCCCGGAGTGGGCGCTCGGGATGGAGTGCCTCTGATTAAATATGCATCGAGTATTCGCCGAATTTCCATATTTCGGATCAGAAATGAAATATTGAACGGGGGTAGGGAGAAAAGATAGAGAAATTAAGGGTAAGGGAGGAAGTCGGCCGCCAAAGTTGGTGGCTGGCCGCAGCCACGCCCCCTTTCAATTTTATAATTTGCAAAGCACTCAGGTGTCTCTATCAGTTGGCCAGGTGAAAGTTAAATTCAAGCATTTATTGTCGTCAAACACCATTATGAATTGGCGCACTAGATAGGGGCAAATAATGGGTTCCAGTATAGTAAGGAGCAGGGCGCTATTCAGGATCCGGGCACCGACCAGACGTTGGTTTAGTCTATGGCGCCAACTCCCGCCGAGAAAGAATGATTCGCCAACTGCAAGCAAATTGACATCGTTTTATTGTACAAATTTATAGTAATGATTGCCCAACAATAAGTCTGGCATGGGTGTTCGCGTGGCATCTGCTTATGTATGGGATAGTTATTTGACTCTAACGTTTGTACTTAACTAACCAAGGAGTACTACAGGCTATGGGAGGTGAAATGTCATGTTAAACTACATACTAGCTAGAGCAGATTGGCCAACAACAGTAAATTTATAAACTGAAGTTGTCAATAAATCGTCCTGTTTTCGTAATTTTATATTGCAGTTAGCGTGCGAACAATTTAACTATCCCTCTATAGGTTTAGCTGTCGATTTATTCATCTTCAATCACTATATTAATATAGAGTTCGATAGGCTTGCTTAATTTTATGCTGTGGATATCTACATCATACTCGCCTGTCTGTCTG
The DNA here is from genome assembly GCA_950096795.1 of Macrostomum cliftonense. Lineage (NCBI taxonomy): Eukaryota > Metazoa > Platyhelminthes > Macrostomidae > Macrostomum > Macrostomum cliftonense. The sequence continues at coordinate 19,355 of CATNEM010000354.1, read as the reverse complement.
GCTGTCAGTCTACCTGTCTGTCTGTCTACCTGTCTGTGTCTGTCTCTGCCTGTCTATCTGTCTATCTGTCTATCTGTCTATCTATCTGTCTGTCTGTCTGTCTGTCTGTCTGTCTGTCTGTCTGTCTGTCTCTGTCTGTCTGTCTGTCTGTCTGTCTGTCTATCTATCTGTCTTTCTGTCTGTCTGTCTGTCTGTCTGTCTGTCTATCTATCTATCTATCTATCTATCTATCTATCTATCTATCTTTCTTTCCCTCTATCAATTCAATCTATCAATCACTATCTATATACCTACTCAGTATTCGACTAAATCCACCCTTGGTGACTGCCCGTCACGCATTTTTAGCCTATAGCAACACTAGATAATCGAACTTTGAAAACGAATGGTCAGTATGACAAATGACATATTCGATTCTCTATAGCCATTAATGTGTGAGTGGGTACGCGTTGAAGAGCGTATTACAAGGGGAGAGCGAGCAGTCGGCCCTCTATATTACAAGTGGTCACACTGAGCGCATGTCGGGGGGCGGAGTAGGTCACGGATGTAAGTGGGAGGGATACTTTGAGGCGTTTGTCTTCCCAACTCAAGACGCCTGCATCCCCTGGCACCATATAGGGAACCTGGCGCTTGGGGGCCTACTCTTAATAAATAAATATGATTACCCCGCACACTGTAACACTCTCACACAAGATGGCAAATAATTTCAAATTCAATGCACTCAAGTTCTACTCCAACACTAACCATATAACACATAAGTGCATACTTAATGCCACTGGGCCCTTATACGAACATTGTCAATAGACATAGTTGTGACGGAGCGGCAGACCTATAATAAATACTAGCGGGCCATCCTAGAGACAAACAGGGGAGGCGCGATAGACAAACCAAATTTTGATAGCTAGCTAGTTGATGAAAAAACAAGCTGAAAGTCTAGAAGGATCCAAGCGATTCGATGAGAACCTAGTACCTAAATAAACAAACATAGTTGCTGAGCACTTAATGCAACATTAGCTTGTTATAATTCACTAACAAAATTACCTAGCAAATAAGATTTTAGCATGAAAGCTAGAAGTAAGAAAACACCTGCTAACAACAGGTGGTGCTTGGGGCATGTTGATAAAAATTGGACAAACATTTTTGTAGATCAGAAGACCTTGATAACAACATAAGCGCCCACACACACACGCAGTGGAATCTGTGCGCACACATCTAAAATACAAATACTGCACTGACGTCACTATAACACATCATTGCCTGCCTGATATTAGCGTTTGAATAGGAACAAAGCTTCTATTCAAAGGAAAGGTTAAAAAAAGAAATCAAGGGCCCGAATACACACCGCGAGAGGCTAGTGTTGTGATGGAAGCAACCGATACAACTGTTGTATAATTAATATCGGTGCGGTCATTAAAATGGGGAAAAAATGGGGAAAATGGGGAAAAAATCATCGAGGCGCTAAAGGCAGACATTGCTCCATTCTTACTATATATTTATCCCCCGAAGATATCCCCTCCCACGGAAATTTCTTGGGTGCAAGTCGCAAGCAATCTTTTAACTGCATCTAAAACGCAAATTGCAAAACTGTTCTAACCCCTCTACCCCCTTATAGTCGTATATAGCAGCAAATTGGCGGGGGCCCGAAGCAGCGAAGGACCCAAGCCCAGCCCACCGCCGGGCGGCCCGCTGACTGCACCTGCTGAGAAATAATATCCTCTGCTGCTGCTGCTGACTACGCGCGAGACTACCGAAATCCCACGGATAGATTCGGGATACTGAAGGAGAGGGGGCGCCATTTCGACACAGTTAAAAAAAACCTCACATCCTATATATATAACAACCTAGTGGCCTCACGCCGAGCAGCTAAGGGTGAGCGGACGGGCAAAGGGAAATTCCTATGGGTTAGGGCAAATGTGTATGCTGCGATGCCTCTGCGACTTATTGCAGCAAATACCGGGCCCCAGAGAGAGGCAAAGTGGATGGCAAGCAGTTGAATTCGATACGATGGGGGAGGGGAGAAGGGGCGGGGAGATTGTTTGAGAGGAAAAGGCACTGCCTGAGGAGGCGGAGGCAGACGAGAAAGGAGGAGGCTATCTCCTATAAACGCCGGCACAACCAGCCGCGCCCTAACCTCATCAGCCCTACTGGGGAGGTGTCAATCAAAACCTGGTTCGGTCGATTTCAAGTGTCAATCAGATTTTTGGCCGGGGGCGAGCGCGCGCGCGCGATACACAAGTCATTAGTTTCGTATACACAGGCGCGGGAGCTGAAGAGAGGAGAGAGAGAGAGCCAGTGGAAACTGCAGGCCTGGATGCTAGGAGCGGCTGCCACCTCCTACTAGAAGTTCTATCAGCGCAGCGGCAAGCAGTTCGATACAGCGGAAGCTAGGCGGCTTGCCCTGCCGCTGCCAACCAAGTCAAAACTGCACACAAAGTTGACAAAGCAGACATGGAGAAAGAATGAAAATCAAAACGGGGGGGGGGGTGGTGGCAAGCGCAGAATCTGAAAAAAGGTTCCTCACCCCCAGAGTCAATATATGATGGTGGTAGGAAAATTTTCAAGTGAGCGCTAAAACAGCGACAAGGCATTTAAAAAATCCATTCTACGAGCCTAAAATTAATAAGGTGTAAATTAAATGATTTCAGGGTTTCGGCTTTAGAGCGCGCCTGCTTCTGCAACTCTAAAATTCTTTTTTTTAAACGGATTAAAAATAATTCATGCTTCTGATTGAAAAGTTTGACAATTTGAACATCTATAGCTGGGTCAATTAGACCTGCATGCAACCGTTAAGTAGAGGAACAATTATCAGTCCTAAAGCAATTATCGGATTATTATATTATAAATCATAATTGCAGGAGCTTCAATTCTGCCAGTCGTACACAATTCAGACAAAAAAGTCAAGTGGGCAGTGAATGCGCTTTAAAAAAATGAGACAGTTCATTATTACGTAAATATCGATATAATATCTGTCCACTGGCCCAGTCTTGGTGCAAAAGTGCTGAGAAAAATCTCTGTACAAGCCAGAAAAATTGAGCCCACACACCACACACACACCAGACAGACAGAAACAGAGACCAGACAGCAGACAGTGGGCGCCAGACACACTGACGCTGTCATAAGTTGTCAAAATAATCATCAAAAAACATGCGATAACAACAGCACTGATAGGCTTAGTTCAGTTGAAAGTCTTGATAAATCTTATTTTAAAAAAGAAGGCAGTTTTCTAACTAAGACCAGCAATATGCCAACCAATTTACAAGGCAAGAGAAATGGGAGTACGGTTAGACTAGTTTGTTTAACTAGTTGCTTAACAAAAAAACAGATAGCAGAAGGAGGTGCGTATTTAATTTCACATTGGCCAATGCACACACAGTCAGGCAGCACTGCCCTGTGACTTTGCGCTGCTCTGCCACCTCCCCCACTCCGCGACCTCTCTGTCCCACCTTCCCCCCCTCCCAGGCGTTTGATTGACAACCGTTTTACACCTCTTGATAAGGACTCTAGTGGCACCCCGCTAGTCCTCGCGCTATTCGATTACTTGCGTCTCAGGTGTCAAGAGATGAAGCTACCCCTCCCCTACTACCTAAGCTTCATCACTCTCACTGCACACTCCGCGAATTGGAAAGTCTACCGGAAAGTGAAACACGTGTGTGGTAAATGCTTGTGAGAGATCGGCACAGGCGGTCCTACAAGATTACTTAAGTCTATTAGGTGTAGCTCGAGTCTTAAGATATACTGCGCAAGAGCAAATTATCCAGCTAGCCATTTGTAACATGCAACACTCAATTAAACAGTAATATTAGTAATAATAAAAAAAATAAGGAAATGCTTTTTCTCACAGTTAAAGCCTGAGAAAAAAAGATATTTGCACCCATAATAAATATTAGTAATAATCGGTGAAATATACAATAATTTTAATTTCTCAACTCACCACCAGATGTTGGAACAGCCACTGTTTCATTATCTGAGTAGCTCGTTTTTGAGGTGGACGCCCCCGTTTCTGCTTGTTCTTGTCGTCTAAAGAGTCGGTAGGACTGCCCAGATGGCTGTGATGATGGTGCTGATGGTGATGCTGAGGCCCGCCGGTGGTTTGCTGGTGATGCTGATGCAACGGTAGCGGAATATTGCCGCCGCCACCGCCAGAAGGCATCAGCCAGGCTGAGCGGCGCCAGGAGAGCCGTTAGTGAGGATAAGCCTGGCCGCCGCCGCCGTGCAGCAGGTGGTGCTGCTGATGATGCGCCCTGCTCAGCGTACAGCTGCGACGGATGGCCTGCTCCGTAGAAGCCGTTCTGATGGCCGCCCGCCACTGCCGACGCCGGAGGGGACAGCTGCCGCCGCTGCTGCGGCTGCCGACGCGGAGGTCGCCTGCTGCGCATGAGGCGGCCTGCTTGCCGTCGAAGGGGAAGCGTCGCCCGACTCGGAGCTGGGCGAATTGGGCATCGAGTCTGCGGATCGAAATGAGATTCAGAGGTTCGGAGTGAGATTCAGCGGTTCGAAATAAGATTCTAGGGTTCGGAATCAGATTCAGGAGTTCGGAAAAAATTCAGGAGTTCGGAATCAGATTCGGGGGTTCGGAATCAAATTCAGAGATTCGGAATAGGACTCAGGAGTTCGGAATGAGATTCAGGGGTTCGGAATGAGATTCAGGGGTTCGAAATGAGATTTAGGAGTTCGGAATCAGATTCAGGGGTTCGGAATGAGATTCAGGAGTTCGGAATGAGATTCAGGAGTTCGGAATGAGATTCAGGGGTTCGGAATGAGATTCAGGGGTTCGGAATGAGATTCAGAGATTCGGAATGAGATTCAGGAGTTCGGAATCAGATTCAGGAGTTCGGAATGAGATTCAGGAGTTGGGAATCAGATTCAGGAGTTCGGAATGAGATTCAGGAGTTCTGAATGAGATTCAGGAGTTCGGAATGAGATTCAGGAGTTCGGAATGAGATTCAGGAGTTCGGAATCAGATTCAGGAGTTTGAAATCAGATTCAGGAGTTCGGAATCAGAGTCAGGAGTTCGGAATCAGATTCAGGAGTTCGGAATCAGATTCAGGAGTTCGGAATCAGAGTCAGGAGTTCGGAATCAGAGTCAGGAGTTCGGAATCAGATTCAGGAGTTCGGAATCAGATTCAGAGATTCGGAATGAGATTCAGGAGTTCGGAATCAGATTCAGGAGTTCGGAATGAGATTCAGGAGTTCGGAATCAGATTCAGGAGTTCGGAATGAGATTCAGGAGTTCTGAATGAGATTCAGGAGTTCGGAATGAGATTCAGGAGTTCGGAGAGATTCAGGAGTTCGGAATCAGAGTCAGGAGTTCGGAATCAGAGTCAGGAGTTCGGAATCAGATTCAGGAGTTCGGAATCAGAGTCAGGAGTTCGGAATCAGATTCAGGGGTTCGGAATGAGATTCAGGGGTTCGGAATGAGATTCAGAGATTCGGAATGAGATTCAGGAGTTCGGAATCAGATTCAGAAGTTCGGAATAAATTCAGGAGTTCGGAATCAGATTCAGAAGTTCGGAATAAAACTCAGGAGTTCGGAATCAGATTCAGAAGTTCGGAATAAAATTCAGGAGTTCGGAATCAGATTCAGAAGTTCGGAAAAAATTCAGGAGTTCGGAATCAAATTCAGAGATTCGGAATGAGATTCTCGGGTTCGGAATCAGATTCAGGAGTTCGGAATCAGATCGGGGTTCGGAATCAAATTCAGAGATTCGGAATGAGATTCAGGAGTTCGGAATCAGATTCAGGAGTTCGGAATGAGATTCAGGAGTTGGGAATCAGATTCAGGAGTTCGGAATGAGATTCAGGAGTTCTGAATGAGATTCAGGAGTTCGGAATGAGATTCAGGAGTTCGGAATGAGATTCAGGAGTTCGGAATCAGATTCAGGAGTTTTGAATCAGATTCAGGAGTTCGGAATCAGAGTCAGGAGTTCGGAATCAGATTCAGGAGTTCGGAATCAGATTCAGGAGTTCGGAATCAGAGTCAGGAGTTCGGAATCAGAGTCAGGAGTTCGGAATCAGATTCAGGAGTTCGGAATCAGATTCAGAGATTCGGAATGAGATTCAGGAGTTCGGAATCAGATTCAGGAGTTCGGAATGAGATTCAGGAGTTCGGAATCAGATTCAGGAGTTCGGAATGAGATTCAGGAGTTCTGAATGAGATCAGGAGTTCGGAATGAGATTCAGGAGTTCGGAATGAGATTCAGGAGTTCGGAATCAGAGTCAGGAGTTCGGAATCAGATTCAGGAGTTCGGAATCAGATTCAGAGATTCGGAATGAGATTCAGGAGTTCGGAATCAAATTCAGAGATTCGGAATGAGATTCAGAGGGTTCGGAATCAGATTCAGGAGCTCGAATGAGATTCAGGAGTTCGGAATCAGAGTCAGGAGTCGGAATCAGAGTCAGGAGTTCGGAATGATATTTAGGGAGTCGGACAACCAAGTATGATAAACCAAGCCGGCAGTGAAACGAACCGTGCTGCAGGAAGTCGGCCTGCTGGTACCGACACCGCACCGTATTTACTATACCGGGACAGAAGTCGCGGCACAGTTCGTTAACTTTCTCCAGCTCAATAATGTGAATGCCAGCACTTGGACAGCTTCAATCATCAGCTGGTCCATTCCTGATTGGAGCCGCTGTCAAGACTGGCGCCGGCAGTGGGCCGCGTCTCGCTGCTGCTGGCTGCTGGTGCTGCTGCAGAAAGGCCTGCACATCGGCTTCAAGCGACTCTTTGCCCGACATTTGCGTGTCTAACTGCGCCGTGACGCCTCGCATCGTTCCAGGACGCTGGCTAACAAGAGGAACAGCGGGTGCGCGTAGATGCACTTCTTCTCGCTCTCCTGCTGCGGATTGAGCGGCCGCCAGCTCCACGGAGGTCAGCGTTGGGGCGCTGCGGATCGGGGATGACAAGTTAGCCAGTATTAATGTGCACTTAATTAGATGACGAAGCATTTTAGCTTTGAAATGTATAGATAGTTACTCACGCCGCTTTACCAATTTCATAGATCAATAATTTTGGTATGCCAACATTAAAACAAATACAGGCTTAAAATATGTTTCGTAAGCATAAGATAAAACAAACAAAGAAAGGATAAAATCCACGCTGACAGACAATGCTTAATAGCCAGGCCTGCTTCAAGGCTTAGTTAGGCTAAAATCTGCGAACATTTTCGCCAGACCTGAAAAATCATCGAAAGTATTGGCGCAATTTCCGACACTTAGTCCCTATGCATTTGTTCCGTTCGGGATGGTGGCAGGCAGCCTCTTGAAGCAGGAAGGAAAAGGAGGGGGAGAAAAAGAAGCATTTGAAGTGGGAGAAATGGGACACGATTGACAAGCTGAGAGTTTTTGCTTGCCAGCAGACGCAGATAAGGGCGAACGAGGGAATTGGGGAGAATAAAATAGCTACTGCTTTTAACGAGATTGTCTTTCAACTTTCTCAAATCACACACGCCAATCTGACAGGTAAACAGAAATGCAAACAGCAGCTACTTTTCCCACACACGTTTCTAATCGTATCCTATGGCATCCATTTCCTCTTTTTTCTTCGTAGAAATTGGCACTCCAGCATCAATACAGTCGCTGAAATGATGATGGTCGATGCCTCAGGTTTCGGCAATGCTAAGTGAAGCCGGCAGCCCAGGGTAATTGCTGCTGCAAAGCTCCCCTTCCACATGCAATACAGATAGGCATCTACGAGTGGAATACGCCAAAATCTAAGGGATTCGAGCTAAAGCCCTACAAGTTTATGATCCCATTTTCGATGAATGACCAAAAGAGTAGGAGGGGGGATTTAAGGAAAGCTTAAGCCAGATTGATCCCCAGCCCGACTGGCTAGCATTTCGGATAGATATATCTTGATGAAGAATGAAGAAACTGCACTCGAAGGACACTGCTGTGACAGGGCTTAGACCGCCGCTGTTAACTGAAAAATCGCAACTAACAGACACAGAACCAGTCGCTGGCATTCAAGACTATCACAACGTTTTATATAAGCTCGTATAGAATCGAGAAATTCGACAATAGGGAAGGGCATCATTTTCATTTATTGTTATGAATATTACAAGCTCCACATCTAGGCAGAATTGGCCGCTGCAATGAAAGCAACTAGCTTTTATTTATTGTAAACGAATTGTTCCGGCTCTGGCACAGCACACGGCCACGTTACGTCACTGCGTAATGACGCGTGACACGAAAGAGAGAGAGAGAGGAAGGGGTACCAGCGCTACAAGCCGCTACGTTCATTCATCTATCTCTAAACATGCAGGCGCATTCCAACAGCTTCCCTGTTCCCACCGCTGTCAGTCCGAATTATTCCTGGCGCGGAGGCGGAGCCCGTAGGCCGGCCTCAAGGCATCAACAACTCAATTCCTCAGTGCTGGCACCGCCGTAGCCGGCAAAATTCATCTCGGACTCACTCGGCTTTCGCCAGCGCACAGGCAGGGCAAGGAGCCTACAGGAAACGGTAGAAAGCTGGAGAACTCAAAGTGAGCAGAATGGCGAGATCGAGTGGCGCTAGGGTGGTCAGCCTCTTCAGCGGTGTCCATCATCGGACACTTGCCGGGTGTCCCACAAGGATCTCACTCTTAGTTAGAGGCGCAGGCGCAGTCACAGGAACCACGCCCCCGAACCCTGAGCTAGCGGCATTTAAGGGGATCGAGTGTCTCTAAGCGCTCCCCCCAAAACTCCCCCTCCCTTTTTGTCCAGCAGTGCGTCAGCGGAACAAAAATAATGTTGGGGTCAATCGTCGAAGCCCGAAAGGGAAGTGAAAGTTTCTCTTTCTATTAGGCTCACTCGTTCTCAGCTGGCCGCTCGCTCTCTTTTTACTGTTCCGAAGCACAACAGTGATTGACACAAAACTTATAGCAGGGTGTAAAAGGGAGAATTTCTCAATAGGGTCGAAGGCCTCAATTACGGGATAGGAGTGGGACGGATAGAGGCCAATCTCTCTTTAGGCATTGCCTTTGACTCAACAGGAAAACCGAAATACTATTCAAATATTTGCCTATAGCAACCAACCTGAATCATAATAATAATCAAGGCCGGGGATTGGCATTCCTTGCTCTGCTGGGTGAACAGAATAAAAAAGAAAGTTCGTTTATTTAATGTCCGAATCCACCTGGCATTCGGATGAATTGCCTGGGCTGAACACTAATTTCTATAATGAAATCTACAAGCCCGATTCCAGCTGCTCAGCGAAAATCCCATATTAAACAGCGCGTGGAGAAACCTGTTCCAATTTGAGGTCTGAAAAGCCGCACACACACACACACAACACAACACACCACACACTGCACACCACTGTCCAACTAGCCTTATAATTCTATAATAATATTAGGCCGGTGCATGCAAGCAAGGCACGCAAAGATTAAATTTGGGGAACTGAGGCCACCATACGGGGAATAAGCGCCAACTGTTGCTTGGCATATTCACTGAAATAAAGGGGGACGAAATAGAGATTGGGAATAGCACAGGCAGAAAGAGAGACAGATATAGGAAGAGAGGAGGCCCCTAATAGCTAGCTCTCTAAATCTAAGCGCGCTATACGAACAATAAAGACTTGAAAAAAAGGACTCGAAGGCAGCGAATTGTCCTGCATTAATATTATTAATATTGTGTTATAAATGAGCCATAGCGTAACCTGTCACGCCAGTATATAGACAGGCGGCGCACGCTTGGATCAGACAGGAGGGCAGACGGGGGGCCTTTGGTGGCCCGGATTTAAGATTTGGGAGGAATCTGCTGCCGGGTTAGCGGAGAAAACCTGCACGGTAAACTGCAGAGGGGTCAACGGGCAGGCGGAGGCGAGGGGGAGGTTTTGGCACCTAGAGAACCGATAACGGGCCCTGACAAGGGAGCTTATTGCAGCAGCGGTTGAAACAGTCGGGGTTCGCGTGATTCACCCGGAGCAGCCGCAGCCGCAGCCGCAGCCGCTGCAGCAGAGGCTATTTCTCTATCTCTATTTCTCTTATTCTCTCGATTCTTTTTTCTCTGTCCGACGCAACAGGTGTAGCTCCGCGGGGGCCAGGCAGCGCAGCAGCAAGAAAAAGGGAAAAATAATGGCCAGGCCAAGAGCGAATGACTAAAAAATAAGAGGCAAAAACCGGCCCATGAAGGGTAGGCGGGCAAGCGAATGGGACCTGAGGGCGAAGTTCGCTGGACTTGGTTAAGTTGGGCAGGGCAAATGGCGGGTTAAACTCTGATCCCTTGAAATGTCTAGTCTAAATCTCCACCCACCATTGCTGACCCGTTGCGAGCTAAACTTATGCAGCACTTCAAATCGAAGGAGCTAACAGGCTGCAGAGTAGTTGCATATGCACAGCTTCTTAAATAACACTAATACCTAGGGGATTTCGACCTAATTAAACTTAGACACTGTGGAGTGGGCAGAATCAGGAGAGCGGAAGGATGATGACATGGCATGAGGATGTGGAAGGATGGTGAGATATTGAAGATCTATAGCGAATTAAGATTCTATCATTCGGTGTACAGGAAGGTAATGAAATAAAATAAAAAGCATCAATAAGCTGCAGCGGTGTCAAAGAGCAACCTCGGCGGGCAAGTGCGTGTCAGTGCCAGGTTGTCCATTTACGCACCATTCCACGTTTCCGCCAGCTCCCCCTTAACGTCGCGACCCCCCTAAGTCCAAGAAACTTCCACCATAGCGTAAAATCGCCACTCACCCCCCAACCGACACCCTTGCGTCGCGCGCGGCCGTCTCGCGTAGCAGCTACTATAGGAACTTAGATCGGGGGCTGTCAATCAACAGAAGAAAAAAAAGAGAAGCCCGCGTGCATGCATGTGGCCAGCCAGCGCAGGTGGTGGTCAGTGTGCTGAGAAACTGGTAGCAAGTCTTATCTTATTCCCGCTCCGAATCATTTATTCCTTAGTCGGATAGTCGCCAATTCAATGCATGGTAAATGCATTGTCTGCACCCAACGAAAGTTTACTCAACATGATATATACTTAATAATAAGTAATAATTCTTTTTTAAAAAAGGAAAGGGCATAGAAAGCTCGGCTTGAGCCCCCTCGAAAGTACGATCGCTAGCATGACAATACATGTGTTATGCGTTCAACCAATTATTGTACTTGCATATTGTCACGTCTTGGGAGTGAAAAAAGCTAGAAATAGATAGGAGCAAAAGACTAACTGTAACTTTCTGACAATAAATACTTGCACTTACTTGGCTTCACTTACTCAACTAGCTCGGGGCCACTCAAAAAATGACAGACCAGAGAGGACAATCCTTTGTTTTTTAAACTGCTAACAGCAGCAACTGGCCCCGCACACTGCATGGGGCATATGCTAGCCAGATATACATTTGAAAGCGTGTCAAGGTCCATTCACTCTACTTTCACTAAGTAGGGTGCTAGTTAAAAGCAAGCTGCCTCTTCCTTTCTGTGTTTTTCTCCTCATACTTATAGCTGTTTTGTGCCTGTCTGGCTTTAAGGACACACACACAATCACACACACATACGGACATACACGGAGCAGAGTCAAGAGTCAAATAGCCAAAAATATAATTGTAATCGGAACAGGCACATTAAATAGTCATTTGAAGACAGATGATTACCGTGTGCGCGCACAGAGGGGGGGGGGGCTGGCTAAAGGGAGCAGAGCAGGAGGACAGAAAAGCGCCCTCTCCATGTGCCGTATACACGTTATACATAAGTATTATACAAAACCGACTGCCATTGGGTAGAACGGAGAAAAACGTAGTATGACAACGAAAAAAACCCGTTCTTTAAATAAAAAAGGCGAAAAAAAGAGAAATATCGAGGGAAAGCATTGGCGGACTAAGAACAAAATTGATTTTTAATTATTTCTATGCTTGCTTGCTTGCGCCTAGGCGTTATGAATTGATAACAGGGCCTGATAACTGCCGCCCAAGCTGCATAGTTAAGAGGCCGCGCCAGGGAGAGCGAGGCGACAACTGACACAGTCAGCTGCCACTTTGGGAATAGAGATCGGGGAGACAGGAGGGGGGGAACTGTGAGGGGACAGTTGCGCTGAAATCCCTTAGGTCTAAGGCGCCTAGGGGCGGGGCAAAAAAACGACAAATCGGGACTGGAAGTGAAGACTCGAATCTTTTTTTTTAGTCTGGAACACGAAGAGGAGGGTGGAAAAAAAGAAGAAGTTTAAACCGCTGCCCGGCGCATCCGATCCTCAATTTTCTCCCCAAAGCTGCAACTTCCCGCATATATGCAAGCAGGCAATGCTTTCCACACCTGGAGAAAGGAAAAATATGAAAAGAAAAAGGGGAAAAAATTAGTGGATGAGGACTTGCTCGAGACACACTGAGAGAGGTACAGAGAGGGAGAGAGTAGCGATACTTTCCCCCAGACAAATTTTCCTCTTTTTTTATCCTTTCTCCCTCGCTTTCTTTCATTTTATGATAAGCGTTCGAGACAGTCCACCAAATCAATCTTTTAAACTTCTTTAAAATCGGACTAGATTTAAATGCCTACCAGTGACCTAAGCTGAATATAAACAGTTTCGCACAAACAGAGAGTCAGCATGCTGCAGGTTAGAGAAAAGTTCAAAATCACCAGCTGTTAGTTTAGAAAGTGTCTCCTATAGCAATTGAACACACTTTTTAACATGTTCAGTGCTGTAAAATGCTTTCTATGCAAGTGTTCAATATACTGTAATTACCGTCCACGATAAGTAATTAACAAAAACTCACTTGTGCAAATCCTGCATGAGGCTATTAGTAGTTGAAGACACCAGATTCACTTGCGTAGTACTATTACGATGCTGATCTAGAAGAGTCTGGCCAAGTTGGCACCGGTCAGCATGGCGACTATTGTCTGATAAATGATCTGCGAATGATGCATTAGCGAAGCTGTCTTCAGTTTCATCCTCATCATCATCGCCTAGTGTGCTACTGGCGCGGCTATGACCGCCACTGCTGCTCCTGCTGCTGCTGCTGCTGTTACGGCTTCTGCTTCCAGCGTGTCTAGCACCGAGGCTTGGCGCATCATCCGATGAAGACGCAGACATGACCAAAAAAAAAACTTTCAAAAAAAGCAAGCAAAAACAGAATAAAAACAATCCTCAAAAGTTCTAAAAATAGCGTAAGGCAATAAATAGGATTCAAATATAAAAAATGGGATTAATCAATAAAGCGTAAAAATTACGGTACGCAGCTATAAAATAGATAAGGCAACAAAGGCGTTGTTTCGTTTTCTATGCGGGAGCTTTCGAATCGATTTTAGCGTATTTTGACACCAATAAAAATGGATTAACAAAATATTTAAAATTATAAATTTACAAAAACTTGGCTACGGATATAAGGCCGGCATGCAAAAAAAGTTTGTGTTCTTAAAGTTAAAAAAAGTACAAGAAATGGGCCAAAAAGAGGCATTAAAAAAACAAGCAGTTAAGACAAGCTCAGGCATGCAAGAATGGCAAGGCAAAAAAGTGCCGAAAGTGAAGCTCAGATTTTCATCTAAGAAAAAATATTGATAAAACAATGTTGTTTAAGAAACAGGGATAACGGCAATCGGACACAAACTGATGAAGCATTTGCGCCTGCTGACAGACTCTAATGCATTGGCATGCGCTGCAACAGTATAATAATATAATTTATAAGTTTTATAAGTTTTTATTGCCTATAAAATTAAAATTTTGAATTTCAATGAAAACGATAAACCAATAAAGGCTGAATAATATTGTCAACTGGCAGTGGCTTCTACTAATATTAAATCAATTTTTTTGATTCGTCAATTGATTACAAGGACAGAGAATTTTTTCGTTGACGCCAGTTTGAATTAGGAAGAGAAAGAGAAGAGTGAAAAGCCCACAGGAAATAAGAGCGGAAAGGCGAACTTCCATCAAGCGCCATTGATTTCAAAATAGAATTGTCAGAAATAATAAGACTGTTCTGTTGAATTCAAATTTTCTTTACAGGCAGTCGCCACTTCACTCGCCGCACACTGAATGGTCCGTCAATGTCAGGAGGCAGGAATTGATCATTTTGATGGAGACATTTTGCTCGCAGAAGTGAGCACAAAGAGAGCACCATTCGCATTTAAGGCGACTACCCAGAAGTCATCAGCCATTGTAAATAACGGCCATGCAGTCCAGCTAAGCCAAACACAATATAAGATCGGATAGGCCGCGCGCGGGCCGTCACCATTTCCGCGATGCGGACTGGACACTGGCGTACAATAGGCTTGAGCAGCCGCCAGCCTCCGCAGCTTCCTCATCATTGCGCTTTAACACGTCTGCGCTTAACAATAGGAGGCGGAGATTTTCACAGCGACTCCGACACGGAGGAAGAAGAGGAAAAATGAAAGTAGGCTTAGTGATTGAGGATTAGAGTTGAGTAGAGGGAACGGGAACTCCAGGTTCCAGCTCTGAGGCGTGCAAGCGAAGAACAATTTCTTACCGACCGATTAGAAAGCGATCGACTTTTTCTTCTAACTATACAAACTATGCGCGACACAATCACACAAGACGCCGAAAATTTCGAAGGATTTCGAAGCGGGCGAAAAATAGCAAAAGAGAACTGCGGCAAAAATGACGCAATCAAAATAGAAATCTTGACGGAGTTGATTTACAAATATAAAGCTGCACTTGCTGGCGAAGTGATTATAAAGGTCGCAAACAGGAAGACAGACAGGAATATCGTCCCGTCATCATAGCGGCGACTGAGACGAAAAAGCAGCTGAGCAGTGGAAGCAGCAGCAGCAGCAGCAGCAGTAGCGGCGGTGGTAACACCAGCATCATCAAGCTATTTTTTGTCCTGAACAAGAAAGAAAGCTGGCAATAGAAGCAACTTACCAAAATTGTGTGCTTTGATGACTACTTGCAAAATTAACAAGAAAATTAGATACTGTTGCAACAGTAGCTTCAGAAACTGCCAACCTGACAGGTGATGAAGTTATTCTCACACCGCGGCAAGCATTTAAATGGACAGGTGTTAAAGACCGCCGATCCGCCATGCCATTTGGGGGGGGGGGAGAGAGGGTGAGAAAGACAGAGAGCGGAGTGGGGAGGCCACGGGCCGTTGAAAGGCCCGCGAAGCAATAATTTGCCAATGCCAACTGGGAGGCGTGCGACCAGCCCCTCCCGTAGCAGCCAGAAAGCTTTCCATTGGCCGTCATTTGTCAATGGAACGGGCGGGCCGTGGCAGCACGCAGACGGAACGGGGCTCCGGGATTGGTCGCCATTCGCCTGGATCGGCGACGGGCGGCGATTGACCGCATAACCAATGGCGACTGACTGAGCAGAACAGGAGAGGCAAGTAGACCATCAAGACGGAGTCTCGGACAAGACCTCAGACAAAGGAAATAGCAAACAGTAGAGACTGATTTTGCTAATCGGTATCAATCCAATTGACATGAAAGCAAATCGATGACTTCAGAAAATCAACAGAGCGACGGTAACGAATGCATCCGAATCTAGCATCCAGAATGGCTGTACGACAGGAGGAGGAGAGTACACACGACCAGACAATTAACCATGACAAGATGAAAAAATAAGATGACGAACCCGAAGTTGTGAATCAATGCGACCTTAGTATCTCTCAAGTAAAACTTATTCGCTGTTCGTGAGTAAGGCACCGCTCTAATACTTGAGCTAGAATCTACACATTACAAATAATTACTTTTTTAATGTACCCATAATGAAACATGACACATGATGTACTCAGAAAAGCATGCACAAACTAGAATGGTTTTAATGTTCGATAATGCGCGAGTAATTCAAGAGGATTGAAAGAAAAACACAATACGTTTTTACAATACAATAAAAAAACTACATGGTCTGTTTTCCAAGCAGCAATACAGTACTCAGTTTCTATCTCCAAAGTTCTCTTCTATTAGGCTCTCAATTTACACAACAAATGTTCTACACGGGTAATCCATGCGAACACAGCACAGCATTCATGGGGTACTATGTAATGAGCACACACGCGGGAGAGGAAGGCACAGATTTCCCTCGATTTCTCACACACCTTTCTCTATTCAAATTCCCGGCTATCCTTTCCCAATCTAAACGCATTCCTATTCCCAATCGGCTATACAATAATCATCTATAGCCAAGGACGCCACATCAGGCAAGCCAGCCAAGCTTCAATCCTGCCCGATCCACTACAAACTGTCAATCCAGAACAGGGGGGGTGAAAGTGTTAACGCCGCCCTAATTGGGACGGAATGCTCAAGGTTAGAAGGCCAGCAGGATAGAGGCTGGAGGACAAGGATGCGAAGTGCCTCTTTTTCTAAAATGTCTCTAAAATCACCACCCAGGCCTGCGCTCTTCAAATCAGCCTCTTCTACTCATAACAGCCGCTGATAAAGATCCCTCTGTAGAGTTTGTGATTACCGTCCGCATCCCTAGCCAGCTAATTCGCGGCTATTTCTCCTTTCACACACAACACACAAGTTATCTAGTCATAGAACCAATAAAAAGTCAGAAAAACTGTTTAAAGACCAAAGGCTCTGCAGACAAGGCAAGACAAAGATAACGATAAAAATCCCAATATACTACTATCAGCAATAAAACGATAATATTAGCCAATTACTATGTTGATCGTATTCTTATTCTACAATAAGTAGAAGCCACTGCGTTGGAATAACAAAAAAAACTAAAAAACTTAGTTAATGGCTACGTTTTACAAAAATATAGCTTGAAATTTCTCACAGCTAATATGCAGCATCATTAATGAATGGTTAAAATTGCTTTAAATCAAGAATAATGCTCACACTTGTGCATAAAATATATGAAAATTTAATCATATACATTATAATGAACTGATTAGGAGACCATGCTGATTTATTACTGATAAGATATCCAGATGCATACTGTTTACATATGACAACTGTCCTATTATATCCAAGTTATAAATTGGTAGTTAGTTTTTTTGTTACAGTGCAAGTATAGAGCTGACTATTTAATTAATTTTTTAACTGTTTCTTTTTAAAGATCCATTGAGTATCAACAGGGGTGTAGCCAAGGGGGGTCATGGGGGTCATGACCCCTCCCCAAGTGGCTGATGTAGACCAAATTTTTGAAGTTCAAAATCAAATTTTTGAAATTTCACAATTTGAAGCAGAAGTCGCAAAATGGAGAAGAATTGGGAAAATGAAACCAAAAGTGATTTGTGGGACCTTTTTTTGGTCCTTCCAAATATTTACCCCAGTTAGTTGCAAATTTGTGGAAATCCTGGCTATGCACCTGAGTGTCAATATGAAAGAATTTAGACTTGAATTAGATAAAAAATAATTTTATAGAATATCTCATAGAAAGACAAAGCCAGACAAAGAGATATTAATTAATGTTTTTAATAGAGCAGCTGCAAGTTATTTATTTCAATTTATAAGTAAATTTCTTATTCTATTCTATCAATTTTCTTTTTTTAATAAGACAAATAAAAGCATGCTCATGTAAATATCAAAAGTAATTTTTTGTTGAATTTATTAATAAGTATTTTTATTCTTGCCAATACTGGCCTAGAATAATATGACCTATCTGACTACCATGATACAAAACTTTGCTTTGTCAATGTTAGAGAGCCAGTACTATATTGCAGGATATCCATAATGCTAAATAGTTCTCAATGCCAAATTTTATCAAGCCAATATTAAACCCAAATATTTTGGATTTGATTCTTTGACTTTTAATTTCTACTTTCTACCCAGATTATATTTTAGTATCAATGTTTTATGCATTTAAATCCATAAGCAAGGGTCCTAAAATGTCAAAAATAATAGCAAGTTAAGTATAGTAATAATAAATCTGGTCAGCATGACAGGAATATCATTGATAATAAGCAAAAGATGCAATGCTAGGTACTAAGAGTATCTTAGCAGGCTAAGAGTCACTTGATTATGAAATGACTTGATTCCAAAATGACTAAAATTATTTCTAATAACATCATATTGCTAATGTGGCAAAGATTCCTACATTGCTTTTAACCCAAGATTTTTACTAGAATGTACTAGAATACTACTAAAAACTAGAATTTACTTGCAGAAAATGCATGAACTTTTGTGGCATATCAATTGAAAGTCTTCCATTTCTTGCCTAGTTGTCATTCAATGAAGACTGTTTCATAAAACTATAGTTAGATAGACAAGCAAGAAAACTTTTATAAACTACTAATTCAATACTATTTGGAAGCAAAAATGAAGGCTTATTTCTAGATAGAATGCTAGTAGCTTCAAAAATTTACTTCCCTGTTTGAATGTAGATTTTTTCTTTACATTTTATTAAATTTTTAGCATGTTTTTGTAATTAAATATTAAACTACTCTTATTTTAAGACAGCACTTATGTAATGAAACAATAAAATGATACTTCCTATATTTTATTTTATCAACCCTACTTCTATAGGGTCCTTGGAAAATTAATCTAGATTATTCACTTTTTTGCTAGCTGGCCTTTTTTTGCTAGAGAAAATGTACAATTTTACTCAAGTAGGTCCAATTTCAGTAGAAAATATTCTTTTAAAAAGTGAGTTTTATTTTGGTTAAAAATTTTAAGGCAAACAATATCTATATTAATATATACATTTGCATTTAGGAAGTAGATATGCAGTTTTATGAATTAAGAACTTAAATTCTCAAAAAACCTCTTAATAATATACCATAGAGCATATTTTGTAAGTTGTAGTTTTAAGTAATTTTATATTATAATTGTTAATTGTTGCAATGCTGAAAGATACAATAGCATACTAATAAGTAAAATTTAACAATAATTAAGCATAATTAACCTTTATTGGTAAATAAAATTGG
Source organism: Macrostomum cliftonense (assembly GCA_950096795.1). NCBI lineage: Eukaryota > Metazoa > Platyhelminthes > Macrostomidae > Macrostomum > Macrostomum cliftonense. Next base: position 622 of record CATNEM010000354.1, on the reverse strand, counting down.
ACTAAAGAAAAATTGATATTCAGGGGTGTAGCCAGGATTTTTATTTGGGGGTATCAGTTTTTACTTTACCAAGTATTAGAATTCCATGTTTGCACTTATACCCCTTATAAGAATGCCAGTGACAATAAATGGGTTGGTGGAATTTGGGGATATAGGCCAATACACTGATATTCATTAGGTATGCTACTAGTAATATTTATGAAAAATAAATACAAGTGATAAGTTTTTCATAGGATTTTGAAATATGATCATATAATATACCCATATTTATCCTTGAACCATTATTTTATATATTATTGAATTGGCATCTTAAGAATTTAGGATAAATGGAAATTATTAAACCTTAAATTTTTTATATATAACTAAACTGAAAGTTTTTGAAAAAAATTAAACATGCATTGAGGCCTAAATCAACATATCTAAAATTGATTAATTGATCTCTAAAATTGATTTGTGAGATTAAGAATTAAATTTTACTTTATTATTATAATATAGGTATATATATTATAGTTGTCATTGATTGTAAGCGCAGCAAAATGAAATTAACATAGCGCACAAAGGTAGCGCCTAGCGTCTGAAAAATCAAAGAATATTAATGCAGACAACAACAACTAAGTAATTA
>CATNEM010000353.1:0-193507 GCA_950096795.1 Macrostomum cliftonense | reverse complement strand
AGATTGATCACCAAGCTGAACACCTTGTCCTCAACCTTTATTTTCCACGGGAATGTTCCGGTCCGTGTTCTGAGCGAACGCCCAGCCGACGGGACGGACGGTGTCGATGCCGTTCTCGCGCATCCACTGGGCGGTGGCCTCGGTAGCGTACAGCTGGTAGCCCATGTTGTGCAGGCGCTTGGCGGTGGGCAGGAAACCCGCCTGCAGATTGTTCTCGCGCTTTTTAGATTTGCTGCTGCGGATTTCCTTGTTCCCATTAGCTACTCAGCCAGCTCCCATTAGCTACTCAGCCAGTTCCCATTAGCTACTCAGCCAGTTCCCATTAGCTACTCAGCCAGTTCCCATTAGCTACTCAGCCAGTTCCCATTAGCTACTCAGCCAGTTCCCATTAGCTACTCAGCCAGCTCCCATTAGCTACTCAGCCAGTTCCCATTAGCTACTCAGCCAGCTCCCATTAGCTACTCAGCCAGCTCCCATTAGCTACTCAGCCAGCTCCCATTAGCTACTCAGCCAGCTCCCATTAGCTACTCAGCCAGCTCCCATTAGCTACTCAGCCAGCTCCCATTAGCTACTCAGCCAGCTCCCATTAGCTACTCAGCCAGCTCCCATTAGCTACTCAGCCAGCTCCCATTAGCTACCCAGCCAGCTCCCGTACCTGGAATTCCTTCTGCACGCCAACCAGAATGCTGGAGCCCTTGGGCGGCACACGGAAGCCAGTTGACTGCAGGGCCTTGAGGAAAGCCGTGTACAGATTCGAGCCGTAGCAAGCCACCTCGCCGGTGCTGCTCATCTCGCAGCGCAGCAAAGGATCGGCGGCCTTCAGTCGCGGCCAGCTGAACATAGACGCCTGTCGAGGATGAAATATTATTTACGATCATTTATTGTCCTTACATTAGGGCATTCTTGTCAGGGAGTTCGCGTAGTGCCTGTTGATTGTTTTACTATTTGAGCTAGGCGCAGAGCCATGTTAACTCTAGTTTCACTCACTTTTAGAGGGAGACGAAAGGAAAAAAGGCAGAAGAGAGGAAGAAGAAGAAGAGGGGAAAGTGGAAGAACAGAAAAAGAGGAGGGAAAGGAGAAGGGGGGAGAGAGAGGGAGGAAGAGGGAGAAGGAGGAGGAAGGAGAAGGGGGAGAAGGGGAGAAGGGGGAGAAGGGGAGAAAGAGAGAGAAGAGGAGAAGGGGGAGAAAGGGAGAAGGGGAGAAGAGGGAGGAAGAGAGAGAATAGGGAGAAGGGGGAGAAAAGAGAGAAGGGGAGAGAGGGAGGAAGAGGGAGAAGAGGGAGAAGGGGGAGAAGGGGTAGAGTAGGAGAGAATGCAGAAATCAATAGAAATCTACGGGAACGAAAGCGCACCTTGATGCCAACAAAGCCGACAGGTTCGCGCGGCTTGTCCAACGTGTACAGTTCCTTCTCGCTGGGCTCCAATCCGAGCATTACCTTGGTTGCCGTGGCAATAAAATCGGTGCCTAATGTTTTCGACACGAACGGGAACGAGCGGGAGGCGCGCAGATTGGTTTCAATCACTAGAACCTTCTGTTCAGGCGTGACTAGGAATTGCGTATTGAACGGGCCAGTAATGCAGAAACGTTCGGCTATGCGCTTGACAACGTCGCGAACCTGCAATTTTTTTATCAGATTGAATCAGTATGACACTACTCAAGTAGTAGAAATTTCAGTAGTGGATTAGAATTTTTTGCGAAGATAAAAAAATCAAATTTGTTTATTCCGACCAATGCTACTAAAAGTAGCTTTGAAATCTGATTTTACCTGAGCTTTGACAGCCTCGCTGATGGTGTGCGGCGGCTGCACCAGGGTGGCGTCGCCGCTGTGCACGCCGGCATTTTCGACGTGTTCGCAGAGCGCGTGGGCGACAACTTGACCGCCTGAGGCGACCGCGTCGCATTCGACTTCGCGCGAATTTTCTATGAATTTAGTGATCACAACCGGTGCTCGGCGCTGACAGCGGTTGCCTGGCCTAGGAAGCCGCGCAGCTCCTGCGCGGCTCGTAGGCGACGTTCATAGCCGAGCCGCTGAGGATGTAGGACGGCCGGACCAGGCAGGGATAGCCGACCTGTGGTTATGATTGGTGTGCAGTTGCAGTTATTTTCTATATTAATTGCCGATATGTATCGAATAAATTATTTAGACACAGTAATTCTAGAGTAACCTAGCATCTAAACGTCGGGGAGAGGCGAGTGGCTCGGCGGTCAAGCGCGTCTGCCTTGTGTTCCAATGGTCCAGGTTCGACCCCGCGTTGTAGGTTGGCTAGTTTCCCTAGCGCGATTTCGTGTGCAGGGTCACATTAATTTGGGGCCTTGTGCACGAATTGGTTTGGGCTATGGGCCAGTTGTGCAATTTACGCTAATGAGGGCAACCTCCCAAGGCATAGAGAGTGTACATGCCTGGAATTACCGATTGTACAACCTATGTGAATGCGTGACTGGGTGCCGGCCTGTGTGTGTGTCTATGCCTGCATACCGTATTTAGTGTGACTGAACGCGCTTCAGGAGTCAGCGCAATGGACAGTCATGCCCAGTCGCTGGTTGTGGGACGATGTCGCTTTAAGCGTCAAAGTGCCTTCAGCCTCCTCCAGGTTTAACTTTAACTTTAAATTTAAGAATATAAACGTCCTGCGTTCGAATCCCAAACCTAATGAACATTATTTTAATTAAGGTTGACTGTATATTAAATTTTTTTTCAGATGGATAAAGTAACTAAATTCAGCTAGACTAAGTATCCATATAAATATTTGAAGAATCTTATCCCTGAAAGAAATTTTTTTTAGAAATTTATTTCCGATATGTATCAAAAAAATAAATTTAATGCAATTAGTCTAGAGTGGCCAGTGTTTTGAGGTAGATTTGAACGTCCTGGGTTCGTTCCTAGATCAAAGGAAACAGTTTGCTTGGTTTATGGTTAAGCGCTTTAGACGGATACAACTTTAGACGGATAAAGCAATTAGGCACCGATATGTATCGATAATAATAGTTTGGACGCCATACCTGATCAGCGAACTCCAAGGCCTCCTTCTCGGACGTGAGCGCCCGCCAAGGCGCCTGGCCGACGCCGATCTCGTCGAGAATTCTAGAAAACTTGGCCCGATCCTCGGCGTCATCGATCTTAGTGGGATGGGTGCCGAGAATTTTCACGCCGGCCTTGTGCAACGGCAGGGCCAGCGTGTTGGGAATCTGGCCGCCAACCGACACTACACAGTTGGACGCCGACTCCATCTGGTAGATGTCCAGCACGCGTTCCAAGCTGAGCTCCTCAAAATAGAGCCGGTCGCACTCGTCAAAATCTGTGCTGACAGTCTCCGGTTGTAATTCACCACGATGCTCTTCTTGCCGAGGGCGTTCAGGCAGCGGATGGCGCTGACGCTGCACCAGTCGAATTCTACGCTGGAGCCGATGTGATAGGGGCCGCAGCCCAGCACCATCACGCCCTGCGGTGATGGGTAAAGGTTGCGAATTTTTGTTGGCTCGGAGCGTAAGTTTTTGTTGAAGTTTTGTGTGTGCTGCGAATCAGAAATTGTGTCAGTAGCATATTAACATGTGTCAGTAATCATGAACCAGGCCGATATTTTTGAAGTTTAGGTGGAAGTGTTACCTGACAAAGAATCCGAATCTCTAGCTAAGAATGAAAAACTGCGTCAGGACTGCAAAAATTGTGTTTAAGAAACGATAAATTGTTTCAGGACTGCAAAAATTGTGTTTAAGAAATGATAAACTGTGACAGGACTGTCCCAAAATATTTAAAGATATTAATAAATGTAATAATAAATAAATTTAGACGCCTGACTTTTCGATCAGATGTGCAGCCCACGCCACAGCCGCAGCTAACGCGGCGCATCCGAGGGCTGTGTACAGCTGCTCAGCCCTGACGGGCTGGAAGGGCCGCAACACCCACACTAAATTTACCCAGCTCAAACTGGTACCCGATCTCAGCTGGGTGGACTGAAGCAATGCGGGATTAAGTGCCTTGCTCAAGGGCACAAATTGTCTCCTAGGGCCGGGACTCGAACCCACGACCTTCCGGTCATAGGGCAGGCGCCCTAGCCACTAGGCTACAACTCTCTGCTATTGCTAAAGATACTAAGCAAATCCTATGCTCTAGGCCAACTAGGATGGACGGACTATAATGTTATTCAAAACTACAGAAAGTCAATTTCAATCGTTCCAACCTGGTCCGTAAAGTTGACGTCGTGCTCGGCGGCATTGTAGGAGCAGTACAGGTAGTTGGTGTAGCTGGGATACTCGGCGGCCATTGTGTCAATCTGTTTAACGTACGGCGTCAGGCCCAGACTCTGCCTGTGCTTGCGAATTTCTGCTTCCGGCTTGCGAAACACTTCGCCGAGCTGTTTGTCGCTGAAGCCGAGCTTCTTGGCCAGGCCCCAGTCCTCGGCGGTGGTCTCGCCCGTGCGGCCAAGCTGCTCCAGATCTTTGCGATAGTCAACTATGCGCTTCAGTTTGTACAGAACCATTTGTCAATCTGGCTGAACCGGTGGATCTCGTCTACAGTCATGGCGTCCTGCTCCAGCGCCCGGCAGATGTAGTGAATCCTGGCGTTGCTAGGCACCTGGAGGCCCTGCAGCAGGTCGAAGTTGTCCGGATACTGTTTGCCCATCGGGAGTTTGCTTTCGAAACCGCCAACACTGGGATGGGTCATGCGCAGGGCTTTCTGCAGCGACTCTTCGAATGTCCGCCGATGGCCATGATTTCGCCGACGGATTTCATTGCAGAGCCGATCTCCTTGGGCGTGTGGTGGAACCGGTCCAGGTCCCAGCTGTGTTCAAGGAATGCGAAGCTTTTGAGATTTAGGGGTACCAGGGGTAACAGGGGTGCCAGGGGTAACAGGGGTGCCAGGGGTAACAGGGGTGCCAGGGTAACAGGGGTACCAGGGGTAACAGGGGTGCCAGGGGTAACAGGGGTGCCAGGGGTAACAGGGGTGCCAGGGTAACAGGGGTACCAGGGGTAACAGGGTGCCAGGGGTAACAGGGGTGCCAGGGGTAACAGGGGTGCCAGGGGTAACAGGGGTACCAGGGGTAACAGGGTGCCAGGGGTAACAGGGGTACCAGGGGTAACAGGGGTACCAGGTAACAGGGGTGCCAGGGGTAACAGGGGTGCCAGGGGTAACAGGGGTACCAGGGGTAACAGGTTGCCAGGGGTAACAGGGGATACCAGGGGTAACAGGGGTGCCAGGGGTAACAGGGGTGCCAGGGGTAACAGGGTGCATATCACCGTAAAGCAAACAAATTTGTCCAACTTACCGCGGAATCTTAGTAGTAATGTAGTCCAAACTTGGCTCAAAGCACGCCGTGGTCACCTTAGTGGTGGCATTCTTAATATACGGCAGGCTGATGCCCAGGCCAGTTTGGCGGCGATAAACGCCAGCGGAAGCCCTGTAGCCTTTGGAAGCCAACGCTGACGAGCGAGACAATCTGGCGTTGATCTCGATGATGCAATACTCCAGCGAGTGCGGATGCAGAGCGTACTGGATGTTGCACTCGCCGACAATGTTGAACATGCCGGATCACTTTGAGAGCGGTCTCGCGCAGCATGTGGTACTCCTCGTTGGACAGAGTCTGGCTAGGCGCAACCACAATCGAGTCGCCCGTGTGCACGCCCAGCGGGTCGAAGTTCTCCATGTTGCACACGAGTGATGCAGTTGTTGGCCGAGTCGCGCACCACCTCGTATTCCACCTCTTTCCAAGCCGAGCAGGGACTTCTCGATCAGCAACCTGGCAGTGGTGATTGTGATTTGTGACGCGTGGATTGAGTTTAGTTGCTATGGGATTGGGTTCCAAGGATGATGAAGGGACATGATTCGGGTTCTATGGTCTCGTATTCGGTTGCTAGCGGATTGGTTTTCCAGGGATTTGGTTAAAGAAGCGCAGTTTCTATAAAAATTTGGGCATGTGGTTGCCTAGGGATTTAGCTAGCGGGGATGTGGTTGCTATGGAATTTCGTTTCAATGAAATCTGGTTGCAAGGGTAAGTTTGCTATGGGATATGGTTGTTTGGGCTGGGTAAGAGGGGTTCAGGCTTCTATGGCATGTGGTTGCTAGAGTATTTGGTTAGATCGGTGTTAGATTAGATTTGGTTTACTAGGCATGAGGTTGCTTGGGCATGTGTTTACCTAGGGCTATTGTTTATTTTGGTTGCGGGGGATGTGGTTGCTGGGGATGTGGTTGCTGGGGGATGTGGTTGCTGGGGGATGTGGTTGCTAGGGGATGTGGTTGCTGGGGATGTGGTTGCTGGGGGATGTGGTTGCTAGGGGATGTGGTTGCCTAGGGGATGTGGTTGCTAGGGGATAGATAAGGTTGCTAACCGAAGCGCTCTTTTGCGGAATAGAGAGTTACTTAAGCAGAAAGGAAAAAGCATATCCTATCTGTTAGCAAAATTTTCAAAACTTACTGATACCTGATTGGGTGATCGCGAAGGCTTTTCGGCAGATTTCGACCAAGCTGGCCCTCGTCCCTTAGCCAGGCCGGAGCGAGGCCGCCGAGCGCAAAAGCGGCCCGCACCATCACCGGATAGCCGATCTCGTGCGCCGCCTTTGATAGCCTCGGAGACTCGGGTGACGGCGATGCTGGGCGCAGCTTCTCGTTGATACGCCTTCAACTCGTCGGCGAATGTCTGGCGATCCTCGCGTCAGCTTGATGTCGCGAATCTGGGTGCCCAGCACGCGGACGTTGTGCTTCTCAAGGGACGCCGGCTTCGTGCAGCTCGATGCCGACGTGAGGGCAGTCTGGCCGCCCATTTGACAGCAGGATGCCGTCGGGGCGTTCGCGTTCGCATCACCTGGCTTGAGGCATTGTTAGTGAAATAAGCAGAGACGAGGGGCATTTAAACTTCGGGATCGGAGCCTGACACCTCAGCGCGAGAAAGCTTTTATAAGGGAAGATTTTATCATGCCAAAGTAATGAGTACCCTGCAACATGATAATCTGACAACCATCTGACAAAAAAGTTATAAGAAGCTGACACCCCAATACGAGAACCGGGTCCCTCCAATATGAGAATCTGACACCCGAATATGAGTTACCTAACACGCCATATCAGAACCTGACACCCTAAAATCAGAACCTGACAACTCAATAGCAGAACCTGACACCAGAACCTGACAGCCCAAATATCAGAACCTGACACCAGAACGTGATACCCTAAAATGAGAACCCGACACCCCAAATATCAGAACCTGACACCTCAATATCAGAACCTGACAGCCCAAATATCAGAACCTGACACCAGAACGTGATACCCCTAAAATGAGAACCCGACACCCCAAATATCAGAACCTGACACCTCAATACCCTGACACCCCTAAAATCAGAACCTGACAGCCCAAATATCAGAACCTGACACCAGAACCTGACAGCCAAATATCAGACCTGACACCTCAATAGCAGAACCTGACACCCCAAATATCAGAACCTGACACCATAACCTGACCACCCCCAATACAACCTATCACCCCAACATCAGTACCTGACACCCCCAATATGAGAAGCTGACACCCCAAAATAGAAGGCTGACATCTTAGACACAAGATTACATTCAAGATTCGCACTGCTTTATTAAACCCACTTTAGACGAACCCTAAAACTTGTCCAGCAGACAGATAATTATATATACTACTCACCTTGGTAACCAAACTCGGCCGCTCACAGGCAGGAAAGTACACCATATCAGCCGCTTCTCTCCCTCGGCGTTAGTCTGCACGCTGGCAATGTTGGGATTCATTAGCACAGTCTGTACGCCTTCCTCTTTAAGGGCTTTAATCGCCTGCGAGCCCGAATAGTCGAACTCGCCAGGGCCAATCGACAAGCCGCCGTGAGCCGAGCACGAGCACCCTTGGAGACCGGCACCCGGCGCGTTTCAACTCTGGGCGGCTCGGCATAATAATGGTTGGCGATTTTAGTTCGAACCATCTCCATGAAGGCGTCGAATAGGAACTGCGTGTCGGTGGGGCCGCCGTCAGGCCTCCGGATGGAACTGGGCGGTTGAAGATCGGCTTCTCGGTGCACATCAGGCCCTCGTTAGATCCGTCGTGGCGTTGATAAACAGCGGCGGCCAGCCCACTGGCAGGTGATCCGGATTAATAGCGTAACCGTGATTCTGCGACGTGATGAACCGCCTGCTTAGTAACTAAATTGAGCACCGATTGGTTTGTGGCCCTCGATTGCCCAGAGGCATTTTGTAGCTGGTGCAGCCGGCGGCCCAGGCCCACCAGCTGGTTGCCGCAGCAGATGCCGAATAGGGCTCGTTGCGGGTGTTGATCACCTGCACGGGGTCCCAATGCAATGCTAGTTTTTAAATTGGTCGCTAGTTTTTTATCAGTTAAATTGTTCGCTAATTTCAAATCGTTAAATGGCCGCTAGTTTTCATTCGTTACATTTTTTCGCTATTTTTTATCGTTAAATGGCCGATACTTTTTTATTAGTTAAACTGTTTGCTATTTTCAAATCGTTTAAATTGGTCCGATAGTTTTCATTAGTTACATTTTCTGCTATTTTTTATCGTTAAATTGGCCGATACTTTTTATTAGTTAAAACGTTTGCTATTTTCAAATCGTTAAATTGGTCGCTAGTTTCATCTAGTTACATTTTTCGCTATTTTTTATCGTTTAAATTGGCCGATACTTTTATTAGTTAAACTGTTTGCTATTTTCAATCGTTAAATTGGTCGCTAGTTTTCATTAGTTAAATGTTCGCTACTTTGCAATCGTAAATTGGTCGCTAGTTTTCACTAGTTAAATTATTCGCTATTTTCAATCGTTAAATTGGTCGCTAGTTTTTATTAGTTACATATTCGCGCTATTTTCAAATCGTTAAATTGGCCGCTAGATTTCATTAGTTCATTGTTCGCTACTTTCTAATCGTTAAATTAATCGACAGTTTTCATTAGTTAAATTGTTCGCTACACTCTAATCGTAAATTGGTCGCTAGTAATTTCACTAGTTAAATTATTCGCTATTTTCAAATCGTTAAATTGGTCGCTAGTTTTTATTAGTTACATTTTTCGTTATTTTTTAATCGTTAAATTGGCCGCTAGTTTTCACTAGTTAAATTATACGCTTTTTTCAATGTTAAATTGGCCGCTATTTTTCACTAGTTAAATTATCCGCTATTTCTAAGCGTTAAATTGGCCGCTAGTTTTCACTAGTTAAATTATAGGCTATTTTCTAATCTTCAATTGGCCGCTATTTTTCACTAGTTAAATTATCGCTATTTTCTAAGCGTTAAATTGTCCACTAGTTTTCACTAGTTAAATTATCCCCTATTTTCTAATCTTTCAATTGCCGCTAGTTTTCTTTTCACTAGTTAAATTATCCGCTATTTTCTAAGCGTTAAATTGGCCGCTAGTTTTAATTAGTTTACATCGTTCGCTATTTTCTAATCGTTAAATTGGTTAAATCGTTAAATAAGTTTTTAGTCGCTAAACCGGTCGTTACTTTCGCCACAAAATGTTTTGCCAATATTTCGCCCCATATTAGAACGCACCTTGCGAATATTTTGGATAGTGGCTGTGATAAGCGCGGATCGCCAGCCCATTAGTGCATGAACAGGCCGTCGTACGGCTCCTCGGTGAAGTCGTAGTCCCACGGCACTAGGTGAACTTCGGCGCCGCGGGCGCACCAGCATCTTGATCATGTTGTGCTTGACCGCCGCAGTCAACGGCGATGATTTTGTGCGGATTGCCTTTGCCGTATACGCGCACCTCGCGGGTCGACACCTAAAAATGTTGTTGTGTAAAAATCATGCAGCCAGTTCAGCCTGCTTACAGTAGTCAAAACAGCATATAGTATGCGCCTCACCTCAGCCGTAAGATTCCTAAGATTTGGATTGTCGAACTCAGTCAGCGGCTGGTCGGAGAATTCAATTTTGCCAAGCAGGGTGCCCCGATCGCGGATTCGCTTCGTGAGCAGTCGGGTGTCGATGCCGGACAGGGCCGGCACGTTCTCGCGCTTCAGCCAGTGGGAGAGCGAGTGGGCCGACTTCCAGTGGCTGTGATCGACAGAGTAGTCCTGCGGGTGTAGATTTGCAGACATTGAACTAGAATATACGGTCAATAAGTGGTGTGGACTATGTTCCTGCTCTAGTGACACTTGCCGTGGATCTAGTGACAATTGGTGTGGCTCTAGTGACACTTGCCGTGGCTCTAGTGACACTGGCTGTGGCTCTAGTGACACTTGCCGTGGATCTAGTGACACTGGCTGTGGCTCTAGTGACACTGGCTGTGGCTCTAGTGACACTTGCCGTGGATCTAGTGACAATTGGTGTGGCTCTAGTGACACTTGCCGTGGCTCTAGTGACACTGGCTGTGGCTCTAGTGACACTTGCCGTGGATCTAGTGACACTGGCTGTGGCTCTAGTGACACTTGCCGTGGATCTAGTGACACTGGCTGTGGCTCTAGTGACACTTGCCGTGGATCTAGTGACACTGGCTGTGGCTCTAGTGACACTTGCCGTGGCTCTAGTGACACTGGCTGTGGCTCTAGTGACACTGGCTGTGGCTCTAGTGACACTGGCTGTGGCTCTAGTGACACTTGCCGTGGATCTAGTGACACTGGCTGTGGCTCTAGTGACACTTGCCGTGGCTCTAGTGACACTGGCTGTGGCTCTAGTGACACTGGCTGTGGCTCTAGTGACACTGGCTGTGGCTCTAGTGACACTGGCTGTGGCTCTAGTGACAATTGGTGTGGCTCTAGTGACACTGGTTGTGGCTCTAGTGACACTGGCTGTGGCTCTAGTGACACTGGTTGTGGCTCTAGTGACACTGGTTGTGGCTCTAGTGACACTGGTTGTGGCGCTAGTGACACTGGTTGTGGCGCTAGTGACACCATTTGCCACTTAAATAACAACGAAGGCTACAAACCTGCACAATCAGCCCGGCAACGTGCACAGCATCAGATTCAACGTTCAACTGGAGTCCATTAGCGTCAACAGCTTGAGTATCCGGTACACCGTAATTTCCCACAATGGGATAGGTGAGCACCAGGATCTGGCCGCGGTAGCTGGGATCAGTGAGCGACTCCGGATATCCGGTCAGGCCGGTATTGAATACAACTTCGCCAGACGAGGATTTGTTGGCGCCGAACGAATAGCCGGTAAACTCGGTGCCGTCCTCCAGCACTAGGCGCGCTTTATTTGGCAATACAAGCCGTCGGCTGGCGCTTTAATCCGCGCCGATTCATGGCGCCAAAGCCGGAGTCCGACGCTGGCCAATTGTTTTGGCGCCGGCCAGCGGTAAGGAGCGGGTCAGGAGGCTGATCAGCATGATTCGGGATTTCCTGCTTAGCTAGGCGACAACCGACTCCGCTGAAAGTTTAGTGTGATTTGGTTGCTAAGTAATTTGGTTGCTAAGGAATTTGGTTGCTAAGGCATTTGGTTGCTATATAATTTGGTTGCTATGGGATTTGGTTGATATGGGATTTGGTTGATATGGGATTTGGTTGCTATGGGATTTTGGTTGCTATGGGATGTGGTTGCTAGGTGATATGGTTGCTATGGGATTTGGTTGCTATGGAATTTTGTTACTTTGGGATGCGATTGCTGGGGATTTGGTTGCCTATGGAATGTGGCTGCTAGGTGATGTGGTTGCTAGGGGATGGGGTTGCTATGGGATTGGTCAGATTGGGTAGTTTCTATTAGATCTGGCTGCTAGGGGATATGGTTTTTTAAAAGCTATCACGAGGTAATTTTAAAGTAAGTCGAATCTACTTAGTGGGTTGCCATTTGTGCACATAGGGAGCAAGTTACTACAAGCAAAATCCTAGGAAAACTTCTTGAAAAAAAAACAGTAGAGAAATGCTCGTACTTATAAACAGAAAAAATAACATTGAACAACTTTTATTAATAGCAATAGGAATAATAATTATAATATACTATAACATAGCGCGAGTAAGCTGTTTAATATCTATTGCAATTTAGCAAGCCTAAAAAATTGCAACAATTAGCAATGCATTCTATGGTGTTTTGAGGCGCCATTAAAGGGTTGTTTACGCGTATTGAATTGTCTCCGTGCAACCAATAAAACAAAACAATTAAGTTACACAACAATAAACGGATAGTAAATGTAGCAAAATTAGGGAACAAAAGTAAGGGGAAAAAACCAGAGTAACAAAGAAAACAATGCTTTTTGCTGGCGTCAAAGCTGAGTGGAATATTAAAATTATTAACTTTTTAATTAACTGCGACAGTAAGCTAAACTTATAAAAACTAACAAATTTTCATAAGTATTGATTAATGGTGGTATTAGCTTACAAGTAAGTAAGCAATAGTAACACCATTAGAACTATCAAGCTTGTGTTAAGACTCACCAGGGATATAGTGAACATTGAACTGACAAAGTACGGATAGAAGCTATATAATAAGTACAATATCGGAGTATGGAAAAAAGTAAAAGGGGAAAAAATAACCACAAGAAATACATACTTTCGTTGCAACTGGAGTCCGAGAAAAAAACTTTTGAAAAAATATTATAATATAAATACAATTTAATGAGATTTGAGAATAAAATATAAAAACTCATAAATCTGCAACTCAAAATCTCTCTGCATTTTTATGAAGTGACCCCCGTAGGATTGCACAAAAAGCAGAAATGGATTCAATGTACATACATTTTAACACAATATACGAACGTGAGTGTTAATTAATTAAACAAGGGTCGGTAAGGCCTAATGCTCACTATTATCACAAACATATTATGCAGCTTAGTTATCTGATGTATTGCAGCAGTTAAAATGTGTGAAAGTAAAGTCACGGAGATTTCACTGTCGCAGGAGGCACAAGACAAAGCCTAAGAGGCGAAAGTTAATAATAAAATAATATCGTAATGTGTAACAAAATAAAACTGCGACTGTGAAAATGGCGGCGAATGTTCTCTAAGCAAACTGAAAAACAAAAACAATAAATGTGACGAATGAAACCCGCCTCATTTATTTAATATGATTTTTTTATCTGGATTCTCATTTCAAGGGAAACCATTAATTAGAATATTCTAAATCTAAAATCTCAACTATTAATAGAACAGCCTAAACTACGAGTACAAATAAACCGGGAATCCCAAGTCTCAACTATTAATAGAACAGCCTAAACTACGAAGTACAAATAAACCGGAAATCCCAAAGCCTCAACTATTAATAGAACAGCCTAAACTACGAGTACAAATAAACCGGGAATCCCAAAGCCTCAACTATTAATAGAACAGCCTAAAGTACAAGTAAAGTACAAATAAACCGGGAATCCCAAAGTCTCAACTATTAATAGAACAGCCTAAACTACGAGTACAAATAAACCGGAAATCCCAAAGCCTCAACTATTAATAGAACAGCCTAAACTACGAGTACAAATAAACCGGGAATCCCAAAGCCTCAACTATTAATAGAACAGCCTAAAGTACAAGTACAAATAAACCGGGAATCCCAAAGTCTCAACTATTAATAGAACAGCCTAAACTACGAGTACAAATAAACCGGGAATCCCAAAGCCTCAACTATTAATAGAACAGCCTAAACTACGAGTACAAATAAACCGAGAATCCCAAGGCCTCAACTATTAATAGAACAGCCTAAACTACGAGTACAAATAAACCGAGAATCCCAAGGCCTCAACTATTAATAGAACAGCCTAAACTACGAGTACAAATAAACCGGGAATCCCAAGGCCTCAACTATTAATAGAACAGCCTAAACTACGAGTACAAACAAACCGAGAATCCCAAGGCCTCAACTATTAATAGAACAGCCTAAACTACGAGTACAAAAAACGAGAATCCCAAGGCCTCAACTATTAATAAAACAGCCTAAACTACGAGTACAATAAACCGAGAATCCCAAGGCCTCAACTATTAATAGAACAGCCTAAAACTACGAGTACAAATAAACCGAGAATCCCAAGGCCTCAACATTAATAGAACAGCCTAAACTACGAGTACAAATAAACCGGGAATCCTAAAGCGTTTGATTACTAATAAAACGGGAATGAGAATCCCTAACCCCAAAAGCTCCAGAAATCACACATAAATTTCCACTGTGACACTTTCTGATCCCGCAACCCTCGCCGCCGCCCGGCCTGGTTGCCACCGTTGATTCGGCCTCTCCACAGTCGCTGCCCGTTGCGATAAGAGAAAGTTTTCGCCGGAAGCTGCCAATGCAAATGTTTATCTCATGTCAAATAGGTAGTTATATTATACAGATACACGTTAATCTGAAACTAACAGGTAAAAATAGTTTTGTTTCGTAAAACGCATATTTATGGTTGCTTTCAGTTAACTAAAATCCATATACTCATTGCCTAAAAATGTATGTACAGTAAGAAGCCGTAAAGGCTAAACAACTTAAAAACAAAATTTCGGTGTCTAAATGGATATTGGCTACTTAGTAAAACATGGTGGTAAAACGCGCACAAACTACTTACTTAGTAGACGGGAAGCGCATTTTCTCAGTAATGCTCAGGGATTAAATAACTTGAACTCTGCCAAAACCAATATTTTTATACTACTAATATTCTGCATTACCCGTGCTTCTCAGTCAGTCCGTTCGCTTTAATTTCTCGCGCAGCAGTCGGATTAGCCTTTGAAAGCTAAATGAAGGATTAGCGAGATCATACGGCTTACAATTGCTACTGTAGTTAAGGCTAGAAATTGACTTTGACACCTTACAGGAAAAAACTTCTCTCTCTTTGTTCTCTACTGAATCCTAACTATTTTAATGCTATAACTGCTCTTTTCGTACAATCCATTAGAATGTACTACTATCATTAGGAAAATCTTTAGTTATTCAACATATTAGCATCATGCATTGACTCGAGTGTAAACAAAAACACTTGACAACAACATTAAGTGCATTCTCTAGTGCCACACAACAACAACAAAATATGATGTCAAACAACATTGATTGAAAGCAAACAAAGTACTAGTAGATAGCAAACGTACAATAAGGGAAATAATAGCTCAAATAAGAGAGCCTGAGTTCCAATTAGTCTACAATTATAGCTACCAAATTACTGTAATAGACGGACCCAGAAGTGGAGCGGCTTATTCACACTCACGGCTACTAGCTGGCTTAGGTAAGTCATAATTTAGTTTCTGGCCATAGACACCTGCTACTAGAGTTACAGACTGATTCATTGAAGGTAGAAACAGATTTTCGCCACACAATTTGGACTCAGCCCGAGGCCCTAAGAACAAAAAAATATTCCAAGCAACCTTCAGTATCAAAAGCACAAATAATTCTTTGTTTAGACCAGCCATTCCCAATTAAGTTTGTCTCTATTCGAGGTTCACCCTGAGCATGGATGTCCATAGTGCTGAGTCGCAGCGAGCAGTGATCTTTGCGCTTTGGAAAAGCAGTCAACCAGCAGCCAAGATCCATGAAGCGCTTGTGACGGCGCATCAAGATAAAGCTGTCAGCATTCGAACAGTTCGCAACTGGATTGAGCGCTTTGAGTCGGGCCACGAGCAATTGACCGATCAACCACGCTCAGGGCGACCTGTGGCGGCGTTCACCAAAGAGCTTGGTCCTCGAATAGAGACAAACTTAATTGGGAATGGCTGGTCTAAACAAAGAATTATTTGTGAGGCGGAAGGGGGCTGTCGGTCAAGCGCAACTACCCGCGTTCCTTTCTGGGGGGGGAAGCAAATGCTCAAGAGAGCCCCTTAAAAACGCCGGTTCGCATTCGCACATGCAGGCAGGCAAAGAATGATCAGCAGAAAATTGGGGAAAAACGAGGGGTGGGTAGGTAGGCGGGTCGGGAAGAATTTTTGTCAGCTAAACTAGAATCTGCACCGCTTGCTTTCAATATTGTCGAACTTAGATGGAAAATTGCATGGAAGATTTTTAACAGGGAGGTCCTCGGTTCGAGACTCAACTTTAGAGCAAAAAAATTTGTGCCCCTACACAAAGCACTTTATCCCGCATTGCTTCAATCCACCCAGCTAAGATTGGGTATTAGTGTGAGCTGAAAACAAAATTAGAGTGTGTTGCAGCCCTCCCCTAAGCCTGTAGACAGTCCTCGGATGCGTCATCTGATCTAATATAAGTTATAAGTTTAAACTATTCAGTGAGAAATCGCACTTCAGTTCGCCCAAACCTGCGCCCGTGTGTTTTTTTAGTAGCGAGAAAGGCTCAGAAGTGAATTTAAGGACAACGGAACAAAATTTCCTGGGACAGGCAATGCTAGGGCACGGGATAAAGGGAGAGAGAAAGAAAAGTGCCGGTGCAAATCAATCCAGGGCAAAGTGGGATCACTCGGCAAATTGAGTGATCAGCCCCGACATGCTGCAGGTGTTCAAACACCAATAAGGGCAGAACTGAAATTTAACTAACTAATGGTGAAATGTCACGCAGTAAGCGAGTGACTCCAGGGGTAGCTGGGCTAGGTTGCTATATACCGATTTTTATTTATACCGAAATACAGAACAGAAGTGCAATTTGCTCACCTTAAATTTTTTTGCAAATTTTCGTTCTCTAAGAAATTTGGTTCGCGTTTTTTTAAGGAGGACACAACAGCAATAAATAGTAAAGCTTCAGCTACGGGAAAATTAACTAAGCATGCATCGAATTTTACCATTTGACTATTTCGCACGTTCTCCATTAGAATCACATAGCTTTATTGAATGAAGCTCCCATGAGCCGAAACCAATCATGGTTAAAGCCAAGATGACGCAATATTCAAGGCGAAAGTTATGAAAATAAAAATTTTAGTAAAATAGAAGACGAAGTAGAAGCGACTGGGAGCTTCATCAATAATTAGCTATGGATTTTGTCTAGCAGACTCTGGAAGCTGAATTAAATTATAAAGAAAAAACGCATTTTTAGTTTCTATTTTACTGTCAAATAGCTAATGCTGATAGCAAGGACACACAACTTTCTCCAATAAGACCGCTAGCACTGAGGGCACACAGCACCTTCCCTCCGATAACACTGCTAGCACTGAGGGCACACAGCGCCTTCCCTCGATAACACTGCTAGCACTGAGGGCACACAGCACCTTCCCTCCGATAACACTGCTAGCACTGTGGGCACACAGCATCTTCCCTCCGATAACACTGCTAGCACTGTGGGCACACAGCATCTTCCCTCCGATAACACTGCTAGCACTGTGGGCACCCAGCATCTTCCCTCCGATAACACTGCTAGCACTGTGGGCACCCAGCATCTTCCCTCCGATAACACTGCTAGCACTGTGGGCACCCAGCATCTTTCCCTCCGATAACACTGCTAGCACTGTGGGCACCCAGCATCTTCCCTCCGATAACACTGCTAAGCACTGTGGGCACCCAGCATCTTCCCTCCGATAACACTGCTAGCACTGTGGGCACACAGCACCTTCCCTCCGATAACACTGCTAAGCACTGTGGGCACACAGCATTATCCCTCTGTTAACACTGCTTGTACTTAAGACATCACAGATATCTATTATTAAACGATTTTCGGCTAGCAGCAACCCAAACCCAAAGATTCACTCACAACTGCTTGATGCCAATATCGGTCGACTTGTCTGGATAAAGTTTCTCGTCCGGCTCTTTGTTGATGGGGCCTTGCACTGGCGCGTCTTCGTCACTGCATTAAACAAAAAAACAGAAAATGAGCGTTTATTGATAAAATACCTGTTCACGTATAAAAAACTGAAATATGAAATTAAGCATATGCAAATCGTCAAGAGACTTTAAACTATTTTTGTACTTTACAGAGCTTACAGACATCAGTCTTCAGCGAATTACCGGTATTAAAATCAAGCTGTGCAAAGCCTAGTTTTTTAGTCTCATTTTTCCCTATAAAACATGAGGCACATTTTACAGCACAGCATATACATAGCATGTGTTTGTTAGTATTGGAGCGATAATTTGTGACCAATAAGTACACATTGATGCGAATAAAACATATTTGACAGAAAATTTTCACAAAATTTATGTAATAAGGCATAGAATGCTTTCATTTATAACACTCAATGCACTATATTTTATTGAATAAATAGCATTGCGATAAATAACTGCCGTTATAAAGTACAAAGTAAAAAAGAAACTTTAGATCTTATTATCATACGAATATTTACCAAATAGACTTCCTGAAAGTCACGAGGGGGTTTATTTATTAAGCAAAAAAACGAACCCGTCAAAATGTTTGACAGAGAAGACTATGACTTATCAATGATTTATATTATTCAGCCTCTCAACCAGTTAGTCTGAGTAGATCTATAGACAGTTTCTTTATCCAGGCTTGTCAAAGATTCGGGTTGCGGATAAGACGAAAATAAAATCAAGGTATAGCTGACTATGACTAATAATACGCTTCAGTAGCAGCTCTGCTAATTTGCATAAACTCGCGCACATGTAAGAAGTGCGAGAATGCTATAAAGTACTTCGTATAATAACAGTAGATTGGATGTGACTCAAAAGTTGATAAGAATAGATATGAATATCTGTGACCATACGAGATTGGAGTATATTGTTAATAAACGGAGTAGTTATTAATAGATTGGAGTAGATATGATGGAGTAGATATGGATATAATGGAGTAGATATGATAGAGAAGAATAGACTGGAGTAGATATGAATAGATTGGAGTAGATATGAATAGATTGGAGTAGATATGAATATACTGGAGTAGATATGAATATACTGGAGTAGATATGAATAGACTGGAGTAGATATGAATAGACTGGAGTAGATATGAATAGATTTGTTAGATATGAATAGATTGGAGTAGTATCAATAGATTGGAGTAGATATGAATAGATTGGAGTAGATATGAATATACTGGAGTAGATATGAATATACTGGAGTAGATATGAATAGACTGGAGTAGATATGAATAGATTGGAGTAGATATCACTAGATTGGAGTAGATATGAATAGACTGGAGTAGATATGAATAGATTGGAGTTAGATATGAATAGACTGAGTAGATATGAATAGATTGGAGTAGATATGAATAGATTGGAGTAGATATCAATAGATGGAGTAGATATGAATAGATTGGAGTAGATATGAATAGAATGGAGTAGATATGAATAGATTGGAGTAGATATGAATAGACTGGAGTAGATATGAATAGACTGGAGTAGATAGAATAGACTGGAGTAGATATGAATAGACTGGAGTAGTATGAATAGACTGGAGTAGATATGAATAGACTGGAGTAGATATGAATAGATGGAGTAGATATGAATAGATTGGAGTAGCTATGAATAGACTGGAGTAGATATGAATAGACTGAGGTAGATATGAATATACTGGAGTAGATATGAATAGATTGGAGTAGATATGAATAGATTGGAGTAGATATGAATATACTGGAGTAGATATGAATAGATTGAAGTAGATATGAATATACTGGAGTAGATATGAATAGATTGGAGTAGATATGAATAGATTAGAGTAGATATGAATAGATTGGAGTAGATATGAATATACTGGAGTAGATATGAATAGATTGGAGTAGATATGAATAGACTGGAGTAGATATGAATAGATTGGAGTAGATATGAATATACTGGAGTAGATATGAATATACTGGAGTAGATATGAATATACTGGAGTAGATATGAATATACTGGAGTAGATATGAATATACTGGAGTAGATATGAATAGATTGGAGTAGATATGAATAGATTGGAGTAGATATGAATAGATTGGAGTAGATATGAATAGATTGGAGTAGATATGAATAGACTGGAGTAGATGAGAATTGACTGGAGTAGATATGAAAAGATTGGGGTAGATATGAATAGATTGGAGTAGATATGAATAGATTGGAGTAGATATGAATAGATTGGAGTAGACATGAATATACTGGAGTAGATATGAATATAATGGAGTAGATATGAATAGACTGGAGTAGATATGAATAGATTGGAGTAGTTTGGAGTTATTGTTTAGTTTGAGATTTAAGTAAAACAGAATGCACTTTTCAGTAGATTTACGAACAGACAAAACAAAAGGTTAAATTAAAATTCAGATTTGAGTAATTACGCCCACAAGCAGGCTTCAATACACAAAGTATTAAATGCTTTAAAGGTGCCATGAGTTTATAACTGGAACTATCAAAAATAGCAATTGATCAGATAGTAAACACAGCTCGACATTAAACGACTTACCCAGCCTGCCTATAGACGGACAGCTCCTCCTCAACTTCGATCAGTTTAGTCTTGAGCTCATTCCGCTCCATGAGCACTTCGCGTAGCTCGGTCATGGTGAATCGAGGCCTATTAGGATCGGATCGATCAATGATCATCTTGCCTTCGGAGTTCAGCTTCTCAATTAGCTGCTCCTCCGTCATGGACGCCATCAGATTCTGAGAGAGATAGAGAGAAAGGGGGCAAGTGAATCAGTTTATTTATTACGACAAATTTTCCTACTGTTAAGCTTCATAACAACAATTTGATAATGACACAACACATCGGCATGAAAACAAAAGACCATCATTCGCCTCTACCTCCCTACTTACTAATTAGTTTAATTGAGCATGCGAACATGAAGCATGCAGCATGCGTGAAGCCGTAGATACACATTCACTAAGCAACAACAATAACGCTCAGCAAGGTGAATGCCCTGCTTGCCTATAGCAGTCGCCGCAGACCACAGTAGAATGGAAACCACAGGTAGCTGTGACGTGTTGAAAATGCCTCAGTAGGAATGAATCTAGCTAGAAATTCTAACAACTCAGACACAACGTTGATCAATAAATTGGCAAGAGAGCCCGCCAGAAGAGAGAAGCAGAGAGAAGCAGAGAAGGGATTGGGGCTACTCTGCGCGATCCACTTTTGCGCAGGCGGTCAATATTTGAGTTTGAATTGGAGCCCAAAAGTGAAAGAAAGGAAAGAGAAGAAAGAGGAAGGTTTTTCGCAACAACAAATGGGATAGAGAAATTTTAGCAAAGCAGAGAAAGCAGTTTGCAAGTCTATTAGCTGTTACATCGATTTACTTTCTCACCGTTTCTTTGTCTACCAATTTGGCTTCTTTCAATATCTACTTTTGAGGCTTAGCCCTCAGATATTTCTTGTTCTATCAATCCAATTAATTTTACGTTGTTAGCCTTGAAGCTATGTAGCTACTACGATACAATCAGATGCTCGGGAAATGAAGAAGAAAAGTATGTATTAGGAAATTAACTCTTAAACCTGTCTTCCTTGATGAATATATAGTCAGAATAAGGTTTTGCTTCAGAGACGAAAGCCATTGAAAATTAAATTTCTGGCTAACTACAGTCGGGACCGCTGATGGCTGAATGGACTGAAAGCAACAGGAAAAAAACTAAGGAAATGAAAGCAATTTCAATGCTAGCTAGCTGTTGTCCTGTAGCTTAGGAGAAGTGTTGGGAAACCTCTCGGAGCTGGCTGCCCAACACGTTATAAATAATTTAAGGGCCAGCAGAGAGCCGTGAACATCTGCTGCTTCCTCAACCACCCAACGCTAACCCAACCATCACGTGACGCACCCTTATCGTCTAACCAAGCTAAATTTTCTGTCAACGTAGCCAATGAATTACTTGGCTCTATTGAAGTACGCAAACAAAATTGAACACAACAAAGATAGCAAGATTTCTCTATCCACAGTTTAACATCCCTATCCACAGGTTAACATCTATATCCACATATTAACATCTCTATCCACATGTTAACATATCTATCTACAGATTAACATCTCTATCCACAGATTAACACCTCTATCCACAAATTAACATCTCTATCCACATATTAACATATCTATCCACATATTAACATATCTATCCACAGATTAACACCTCTATCCACAGATTAACATCTTTATCCACAGATTAACATCTCTATCGACACGTTAACAACTCTATCCACAGATTAAAATCTCTATCCACAGATTAACATCTCAATCCACAGATTAACATCTCTATCCACATATTAAAATCTCTATCCACAGATTAACATATCTATCCACAGATTAACATCTCTATCCACAGGTTAACATCTTTATCCACAGATTAACATCTCTATCCACAGATTCACACCTCTATCCACAGGTTAACGTCTCTTAGGCTTGGTAGCTTATTTACCCTATATTAATAATACCAATACTAAGATGTAACGCGAAGACACAAACTGTGGACATAATTAGTGATTGAACCAAGTACACAACAAACACACTTAACTACACGAAACAACAATTTGATTCAATAGACAGACAAAAATAGACGCTTTTGAAACTTTTTCCAGAAATATTCAATAACCTCCATGCTGCCAATGGGTCCGCCGCCGCAGATGCTGCTGCCGCCGCCGACTGAGCTTTCAATTGAATTAGTCCGCAGCGGAGCTTCGGGCGCAACAGTAGCAGCGCCGGTGGTTGTGGCGGCGGCGGTGGCGGCGGCGGCGGCTGCTGCTGCATCGGAACTGCTCGAATTCGAGTGCTTTCGCTAGCGAAGCCGTTAAAAATCAAAGAAGCCAGCAGTCAGAAAATTCGGAATTTTAGCTATGAAAATTAGTTCATAGAGCTCTATATCGGCTCCAAGCTAATGAAAAAATTTATATAGCCTATACAGACAAGCAACCACCCCGGACCAATGCTTCCACTTCAATCGAGTGCAGCAAAAGAATTAAAAAGAAAGAGCTGACTAACAGTCAAGCAATTGATTGCGTAATCAAGGCATGCCGGATTGAGCAGTAGAAATTCAGCTGCAAGTGAAACAGCTGTCCCGCATATTTCAAAACAGGGCACGTTGCCGCAATGTCAATACCTGGAGAACCGGTTTGAACCGGATTTTTTTGGCTGATTTAGCTAGACGAGAGAGAGCTAATTTTAGCTTTCAAGCGGGAAAAGCGACTCAAGTTAGACTTTACCAAAAAAACGATACAGTGCCGTATTATCGGTTAATCCAGTCCCGATTACGAGACACAAGGCGTGCTGCTAGCTACAGCCCCACACGTTGCATGACCATATTTTTATTATTTGAATTCTATTTTTAGAATTCAAGACAAGAGTTGCTTACCGCCCCGGCAGTAGATCCAGCCTCCGAGCCCACTCCGTAGTCCTTCATCTCGCGCAATAGCTGCTCTTTGGCCTGAAGTCGCAGTTCCAGGTCGGCCTTGGACTCCAACAGGTGCTGGGCTTGACGCTTGCTAACGCAGTGACGCCGGCGAATCTCGGCGTTCATGCGGGCCAGCCGGTCCGACTGCGACTGCAGAGCCTCAACGTCGGCCTGGCGTTGCGCCAATTCGCGTTGCAAAGATCGGATTTGATCGCGCTGAGCCTCAACTGTGGCTTTGAGTTTGGCCAGAACCTGAGTGGAGATTGTTGTGGAGCTGTGCATGGATTCTGCAATGTAAGACTTACAAAGCTGATATTGTGATACTCTGAGAGCTGTAAATGGAGCGATTCTCTGAGAGCTGTACAAGGGCGATTCTCTGAGAGCTGTACAAGGGCGATTCTCTGAGAGCTGTACATAGGGCGATTCTCTGAGAGCTGTACAAGGGCGATTCTCTGAGAGCTGTACATAGGGCGATTCTCTGAGAGCTGTACATAGGGCGATTCTCTGAGAGCTGTAAATGGAGCGATTCTCTGAGAGCTGTACAAGGGCGATTCTCTGAGAGCTGTACATAGGGCGATTCTCTGAGAGCTGTACATGGGGTGATTCTCTGAGAGCTGTACATAGGGCGATTCTCTGAGAGCTGTACATAGGGCGATTCTCTGAGAGCTGTACAAGGGTGATTCTCTGAGAGCTGTACATGGGGCGATTTTCTGAGATCTCTACTGCCTTAATACCCTGAGCAGTACAGGGGTAATACCCAAATTTTTACGGCGAAAATACTTTAATCTCTAAATGGTTGATACCTAGAGACATGCAAGTAAAGATTCTGTATTAAAAAACAATGAAGTCTGCACCACAGTCTCGGATCATTGTATTGAAAAAAAATATGAAAATCCCAGACCCTTTTGATTAAGGTGATGCCAACTACTTTAAAAAAAAGCAAAAGAAATTTGTCATCTCCATCAAGGCAAAGGACTAAGAGATTTTCATTCACTTCTTGCCTACTTCACTCAAAATCTTCTGGCCCCTCTTGAGTCCGAGACCGGTTGAGATTTCTCCGGGCATTAAAATTTAATTTGCTTCCGGGAGAGCCTTTTCAAATTAGAATCCCAAATTTTTAATTGATTAGTGGATTGAACTTTTTGCCTGTCCCCTACAGCTAACATTGAATAAAAAAATTATTTCTTAACTCATAGAAGTTCTTTCTCGCTTGAACTAAGCACACACTAATCTGAAGCAGACAATCAATGGCAGAAGTGATGCTCGTAGCTGTACAGAAAAAATTTCTGATTTGTTCAACGGACACAGACAGGCAAATAGAAAGACAGACACACAGACACACAGACACACAAACACACACAGACACACACAGACAGACACACAGACAGACAGACAGACACACACAGACAGACAGACAGACAGACAGACAGACAGACAGACAGACAGACAGACAGACAGACAAACATACAGACAGACACATAGACACATAGACAGACAGACAGACAGACAGACAGACAGACAGACAGACAGACAGACAGACACACAGACAGACAGACAGACAGACAGACAGACAGACACAGACAGACAGACACACACAGACAGACAGACAGACAGACAGACAGACAGACAGACAGACAGACAGACAGACACACAGACAGACAGACAGACAGACAGACAGACAGACACAGACAGACAGACACACACAGACAGACAGACAGACAGACAGACAGACAGACAGACAGACAGACACACACAGACAGACACACAGACAGACAGACAGACAGACAGACAGACAGACAGACAGACAGACAGACAGACAGACAGACAGACAGACAGACAGACAGACAGACACACACAGACAGACACACAGACAGACAGACAGACAGACAGACAGACAGACAGACAGACAGACAGACAGACAGACAGACAGACAAACATACAGACAGACACATAGACACATAGACAGACAGACAGACAGACAGACAGACAGACAGACAGACAGACAGACACACAGACAGACAGACAGACAGACAGACAGACAGACACAGACAGACAGACACACACAGACAGACAGACAGACAGACAGACAGACAGACAGACAGACAGACAGACAGACAGACACACAGACAGACAGACAGACAGACAGACAGACAGACAGACACAGACAGACAGACACACACAGACAGACAGACAGACAGACAGACAGACAGACAGACAGACAGACAGACAGACAGACAGACACACACACAGACAGACACACAGACAGACAGACAGACAGACAGACAGACAGACAGACAGACACACACACAGACAGACACACAGACAGACAGACAGACAGACAGACAGACAGACAGACAGACAGACAGACAGACAGACAGACAGACAGACAGACAGACAGACAGACACACACAGACAGACACACAGACAGACACACAGACAGGCAGGCAGACAGGCAGGCAGACAGACAGATGCGCACCTGCAACTCGGCCATATCTCTACTAGTTTGCTTCTTCAACAGTCCGCCAACAGCCTGCTGCTGCTGAAGATGCTGGTGCGGCTGCTGCTGCTGTTGGATCTGCTGGCCAGCCGCCGAGTCGCCGCTCTCCCTGGCAGCCTGAAGCTCCTGCTGCAGCCGGCGATTGTCCTCCTGCAGCCGGCCAACAACGTCCATGAGCTCCTGGGTCTCGTTGCGCCACAGCTCTTCAATCTGTTCCAATTCCCGTTCGAACCGATTGCGATCGCCCTGCCGGGACACTTTCTCAGTCTCCAGACGGTCGACCACTCGCTGCAGATCAACCAGCTCTTTGCTCTCCGTCTCGTGTCGAGTAGCCAGATCCTCGAGTTCCTCGAGCACCGAGATCACCTTCGGCATGAGGCCGGCGACTGCGTCGACGCCGTAGCGATCGATAATCAGCTCGAAGTCTTTGCCAATAGCCGAGGCTGCGTCATAGACGTCAGCCACAGACAGCATGTCCGATTGGGGCATATTTAGACCGGTTACTGCCTTTGTACTAACCGTTTTCAGCTGCTTAAGTTCCGCTTGTTGTTAGTTAATTTATAAGCAAAACCACTGCAATGGGAGTTTAACTGTTGTTTCATTCTTTAGATCATTTATACAGGAAAAATACCAATTCCAAAAAGTAATATTAACTTACTTCTATACTTTCATTATGGTGAACTTTAATAACTATAACAAAAATTAAACATTTAAAGACAAAATTATCTGAAGCCTATTCTTTTTCATTTATATGCAAAATGCACTGTTAATACAAAAAGTCTATCTAAAAGAGCATGGACACATAATATAAGTAGTAGTTCCAAATAATATCTTTAGGTTTTTTGCCCTTTATAAAAGTTTATTTTTTTACATTTTGAAAAAATTAGAAAGGAAAGTGATAAAGAAATAAAGAAAAATTTTTTGTAAGTTTCAATTTAAATATATTTAATTTTAAGTAAGAATATACTCCTTTTAAATTTTAGTTGGACACAATTTTATACAATATTGAATTCTATTTAATTTAGCAATTGTTCATTTTATAAAAGACTGGTGGCAATTAACACGACTTATTTTAATTATTCCCAATAATTCTATAGAAATTTTGCCAAGGATGTATAGCTATATACAAATATTAATAAGAGAGAAGTTAACAATGACAAAACTAAGTACTAATAATTACCCTGACTAATTTTAAGAAAAATGACCATTAATTGACAAAAAATTTAATTAGCCCAAAAACGTGACTTTTTAATTTTGGCATGGCAATTGTACTAAAGACTTACAAAAACCAGATAGAAAGGCCTCAGGCAAATGATGGTTAATGCGCTAGAAGTCACATTTAGTAAAAAATAATATGATCTATATTTATGGAAATTAGTTTTTTTGCAAGCAAAAATCAGGCATAGCTACTAGCTAGTGTTAATGTACCCGCAGTTCATTAAGGCGATTTCTTTGAAACAAAACTATAGTCAAAAGCCTAAATTCGAATAAAAAAGAACGATTTGAAAAGACATGAAGCGAAAAGCTTGACTCAAATAATTTTTCAAGCACATAGCTATGATATAAATAGAATTAACAAGATTATGACTTAATGAAGCCTATTTCTGCTGCTAAACGTTGAATGATTCTGATCAACTGCTGCTGAATGATGTTACTTACACGACCTTATGCGCTATTTCCTAGAATAAATAAATTAAACTTCATTAAAATATCTAGTTTTCGCTGACAAAGAAAAAAACAAATATTTTTACAGTAAATCTGCTCATTAGAGAAAATAGGAACTAATTTATAAAAGCAGTTTAAAGAAAAAATAAACTAATACTTCGATGCTTTTAGTAATCATCAGCGCAAGCTTGGATTGAGTGGTTATACATTTCGACTTCGATAGAATATTCATATTTTAACCCGATTTAGATTTCTTCGTCAACAATAGTGTTTATTCTTATAATTTTTGTCAAAATTTAGAAAAAAATGATTTTTTGAAATCTATTAGCTCGGCGCAGCTCTTTATGGGAGAATAATCATTACATAGCCGTGAGGCGTGAGTATGAGATAATTACCCAAATTCCCGATGGACTAAGCCTAAGCTAAGTATACGTTTCCTGGCCGAGGGACCAGGTGATACTGATGCAATTCTAAATAATTTTGATATATTTGAGCCCAAAATTAGCCTTTTAACTCACTCGACCAATTTAACCGTTTTCTAGTTAATTTGTCATAGAATTTAATCTTGCGGGACAAAATTTTGAGTTGCCTATTTTCTAGGTCCATGATAAAATAAAATCCACTGATTGGCGTCGATGCAGAACTAGGAAAAATTTGGTTTAGATAGGATTATAGCGTGATAGAATGTATCTATCTTTTCTCATTTTTCTCATTTTTTAATTATAAACACATGACTTTTTGCATACATAACGTAGTAAATTTATGCTCTTGACTATTTCCATAACTTATTGGACTATTTTAGGTGGGAAAACTTGGGCTGCATACTGGCAGCTGATTAGATGCCAATGCATTAGAATTAACTTTAAAATTAAAATGATTTTCCGTGTTCAAATTCATTTGACTATCAGAACCAATAAGTTTTGTTGTAATTCTGTTGGCCTACTGTAAAGTAGACCTTCTAATGACAATCTTTTTGTTGGACCCAAAAGTTTTTTTTTCGATTGAAGCAGATTTTAAACAAAAAACTAATTGATTCTGGAAAGACATCGTTAAAATTAAATAAAAAATCTTATCTATTCATGTCAGTAGCATCTTTTACTAGAAAAATTTTTACTTTAAAAAAGAATAGATGAAAAATTAAATGAGGATTAAAGTCCTACCTTCCTAAACGAACTTCTTATACGAGTAGTTCTTCTAGGCTAGGTTCTACGAAGCACTATTAATGCACCGAAAACCATGATTAATTCATATAAAAGTAATATTTGCGACTTATCTGCATTTGACTGGTGCATAAATTAATTCAGATTATCAATACCATGATTATCACAAAAGTTTTCAGAGAATATTTTAAGGCAAAACGGCAATAAAACATGGCGCAACAAGCGGTGAATGTTCATTCGACCTCGCAGACGACAGACAATATGAGCAGGCATGAAATGCTAGGCTGGGTTAACGCATCACTGCAAACTAATATAGGGAAGATTGAAGAGTTGGCAACCGGCGCGGCCTACTGTCAGCTGATGGACATGCTTTTCCCTGGTGAGATTTTCAAATTAATAAAAGCTTAGGAATAAAAAAATTATGTTAAATTATAGTTTAATTCGACACATTTCAGGCACGCTAGCATTCAAGAAAGTAAAATTTAACACCATACTGGAGCACGAATACATCAACAATTTCAAAGTGCTTCAAGCCCTGTTTAAAAAGCACGGAGTTGACAAGGTAGGAGTGGAGCGCCGTGGAATGAAAGGGCTCTGAAATAGAAATTACTAACCACCACGCACCTTCCGTCCAATCCTCCCAGGAGGTGCCAATCGAACGTCTGGTGAAAGCCCGTTTCCAAGACAACTTCGAATTCGCCCAGTGGTTCAAGCGCCTATTCGATGCCAATTATTCCGGCGAGCCGTACGACGCCCTAGCCGCCCGTTCCGGCGAATCGATCGGCTCCGGCAGCGGCTCGAGCGGGCGAGGCGGCGGGGGCGATCGGCGGGTGGCGGCGGCTCCCCCGCAGCCGCGAAGACAGCCGCCGGCGCCTGCCGTGGAAAAACAGCGACCTACGCAGCCGCCGCATCAGGCAGCATCAGCGGCGCCTCCAGCAGCGACTTATAGGGCGTCGGGAGCCACCGCGGCGGAACAGATGCGCCAGCGCGTGGCGGACCTGGCCGACCGTCGGGCCGAGAATCAGCGCGTCATTCAAGGCCTGGCTAAGGAGCGCGACTTTTACTATGGCAAACTGCGCCAAGTCGAAATCATCTGTCAGGCGGCGCCGCAGCAAACCGACCAAATTCGACGCATCCTTGACGTACTGTACCAGACCGAAGAGGGCTTCGCACAGCCGCAGGAAACAGCAGCGGCGGCTGAAGCGGAACAACCCGAAGAATACTGAGCTAGTGGCCATGGTGTCAGACAGTACTTCCTTTCATAGTTGAAATAGTCCGCGGCCTAGTACCTTAGCCTCGTATTCCTTGTGTGTTGAATCTGTTTTCCATTAAATTCCATCAAATTTTTTATAACTTTTCCTACTAACTATTTTTTCCAGCGTCTTTGCGTTGGCTTGCTTGCCTTTTTTTAGAAAAAAACCACAGCTCAATTTTTTGCCGCTTCCATGATTGTAATGTTTGAAAATTCAAATTGAAATTTCTTTTGTTAGACAATTTTTTGTTCTGATTCGGTCCAGCAGCACAATCGGCTTAAGCTGCTGAGCGGTGAGGAGTCGGAAAAAGTTTTTTATTATGCTTATAAGAATTTATTGTTTTATTATAATATCGTTATTCCCAAGTGAGCATTTTAGCAGCAGTTAACACTTTATTGAAATTAAATAAATTAACTTTTTGATAGAAAATTCTAGTGGCACTAATTAATTTATTAATTTTAAATGTGGGTGATAGCTAGGTGGGTGTGGGTGACACTTTATGTGGGTGACACTTTATTGAAATTAAATAAATTAACTTTTTGATAGAAAATTCTAGTGGCACTAATTAATTTATTAATTTTAAATGTGGGTGATAGCTAGCTACATGCGTTTTTTCCTCTTTTTAATTTTTACAAGCTTGAATACTGATAGTAGTAGATACCAGCAGTAAAATATCATCTTTAATAAAACATAAAGAAAAACATAAACCAAATGAATATTTTTCAGATGCATTACTAATAACATTTATATTTACACCTCCAGAAACAGTGACAGACGGACAGACAGACACAAACAGGCAGCTAGAGATCCTATTCATTATATAATCCATAATAAAAAAATTACATTTTTGACCAATTTTACAATAGCAGCAAGTATAGGCGGTACAAGACGGATAAATAAAACACAATACGTATTGACAAAGACAGAATGCGCTAACACTGACAGTAGTAATTAAATAAATTTATTAAATTGTGCTCAAAGGGCTGCAGGCTCAGAAGTTTTGGTTGATAAGGTGACAGTCCGCTAGCAATACTCGTACAATCAATTTTTATTTTTGAGAGCGCCTGAGAGAGACAGAGAGACGAACAGGGACACACGGTTCGGGCAAGAGAGTTCTTTATTAAGCTCTATATACCGATGACATGGCGAGAAGCAATCCATAGAGAAAAATGAGTAACACCAGTTGCCTTAGCAACAAAAATAATAAAGCAGAGATGAAGAAGAGAAATGGCGCTAAGGGAGCGGGTTAATAATAAAAAACACAAATAATTAGCTCATATTTAAACAAGCCCGTCATTTTTTAAATTAACAAAAAAATGAAAGTTTAACAGATTCGGTCAAACAAAAATAAACTGACAAAAACAGTTAATTTAAGCTCGATTTCTTTGCTCTGAAAATTAAGCTCAATTACTGAATGAAAAACGCTGATTGCTTAAAAATTCTGGGACACAGCTAAAGAGGACTTCATTACTACTCATTTTTTTAGTAGCATGTGGCTAATTTTGGCGGAAAAAATAGGGACCATAAGGGGAAATGAGACATAACCTACTAGCGGCAAGTTCTTTGAAAAGTGGAGACTTTGAATTTACAGTAATTACTCGTTAGTTTTGATTGATTTATAGTCCTGATAATCCATAGCTAATTAACTCGCGACACCGATACAGAAGGTGGGGCAGAAAAAAGTGCAACAATAAATTTAAGGTAGAACAGTTCGGGAAAAAAATCAAAAAGAAAAATGTTCAATACAGAGGCGAGCATCTTTATTCGAAGCCGACTTTGGCGACCTTCCAGTCCAGGGCTAAGTCGGGCGGCATCGCGCTGCTGATGCCGGGAAATCCAGAGGACGGATCTGCAATTAGAATAGATTGTTAGAATTGTTAATCAGTTTGTAAAAATAAAAAAGCCAGTATTATCTAATCCTGCCTACTAACAGTAGAGTAGTTGAAAAAGCTTCCAAATTCACTCACTGTGCTGCGCCAGATACTGTTGGTGCTGCTGATGATGATGATGATGATGAAGGTACTGCTGCGGCTGATGCTGCGCAGCGTGGCCGAATCCGCCGCCGCCGCCGCCGCCGCTAGCGCTAACGCCAACAGTGCTAGCAACCGCTGCCGCTTCCGCGTCGTCGTCATCCTCGTCTGGCCCATCTGAATCGTCGCCTGCGTCCTCGTAGCTGCCAGCCTCGTCGTCCGAGTCCATGACGGGAGGCGCCGAGGCCATCGGATTCAGTAAAGATTGTTGCCGATGATGTACGGACACCGCTGCGGCGTAGCCAGCCTGCTGCTGCTGATGCTGATGATGAAATGGCGCCGACATCTGCTGCTGATGATGCGGATACAGGCCAAGCAGAGGCTTGGATTCGTGCTGCTGTTGCTGCTGCTGCTGCTGGTGGCCAGAGACTGCCTCCTCTTTGACCAGTCCGCCGCTGCCAGACTGCTGCTGCTGATGCGAAGCCGACGACTTCCCAGACGGCGTAGCTGCCGCAGCGGCCGCTGCCGCCGCCGCAACGGCCGCCTGACTGCTAGCCAAATTAGCCGGCCAGAAGCGGACATTGCTCGGACGATTCTGCTGCGCTTTTTTCTTCTTCTGACTGCTCTCAGGCGAGGAGGCGTCCAGCATTGGCTGTAGTATGCGGCGGCGGGCGTTGATGAACCAATTGTTCACCTGCAGCAGGGTGAGGTTCGTCTGGCCCGCCAGCTGCCGCTTCTCGTCCTCAGTCGGATAAGGATGCTGGGGGAGTTCATAGGGGGGCGGGAGAATTTGATTGATTTGTATTGGGTTAGTGCTTATAGCGGGATGCTTGTAGGAAAAAAACAAGGCGAATAAAATGCTTATTCTATCAATTTTTTAACCCAAATTAGGAATTTTTAAATTATCACTGAAATATGGAATTGAATACTCCAAGTTATGGAAAATAATATTACTTACGTTCGTAAGGAACTATTCGGTTCTTAGGAAAAAAAACAATTAAAATATCAATAAAAATATTTAAGCCACTTTAGTATATAAAAAAGCCATTGCAAAATCTCACTCTTTAGGAAAGAAACCATTACAAAATCTCACCCTCAGAAAAGAAAATATTACAAAATCTCACTTCTTAGGATAGTAACTATTACAAAATCTCACTTCTTAGGATAGTAACTATTACAAAGTCTCACCCTTAGGATCGAAACTATTACAAAATCTCATCCCTTAGGATAGTAACTATTACAAAATCTCACCTCTTAGGATAGAACCATTACAAAATCTCACCCTTAGGATAGAAACTATTACAGAATCTCATTTGTTAGGATAGAAACCATTACAAAATCTCACCCCTTAGGATAGAAACATTACAAAATCTCACCCCTTAGGATAGAAACATTACAAAATCTCACCCTTGAGATAGAAACTATTACAGAATCTCATTTGTTAGGATAGAAACAATTACAAAATCTCATCCCTTAGGATAGAAACTATTACAGAATCTTATTTGTTAGGATAGAAACAATTACAAAGTCTCATTCTTTAGGATAGTAACTATTACAAAATCTCACCCTTTAAGATAGAAACCATTACAAAATCACCCCTTAGGATAGAAACCATTACAAAATCTCACTCCTGAGGATGGACGCTATTACAAAATCTCACTTTTATGATGGAAATATTAGAAAGTCTCGTGCAAAATATGACATAAAATTCTATATAAAATCGAAAAAAATCTAGTATTTTAATTACCGCTGAGGGTGGAAACCTCAAAATTTGGCACAATAAAAAAATTTGGCCTAACAGACCCTACCCAAAGAGATGCAGCAGAGATACTTTAGGTAATTGCCATGGATGCTGTCATATTGCACAGGCTTCCTACTCAATGCTGACGAGTGGCCGTAAAAGCAGACATCAAACACACACTAGAAAAAGCATTCAGAGTAGTACGGCAACTGAATATATCACTAAAAAAGTAGAAAGCCATAGAAACAGGAGCCTGGTAGCAGCTTATTGAAATGCTGATAAATGTTACGAGAACCGACCCAGTTACAAGCCGCGCGCATAAACCCACAATTAACACGAAACTTGAGCTCGGACTGGCAAAACCAACTGACCCATTGCTTCTACAAAAGATGATGTTACTGCCAAAAAAGGAAACTAAAAAATGCTCTTTGAAATCGGGACTAAGTTTCCGACACCCGTATAGCTTATTCATTGGCGGCCTCGTGCCAATCATTCGCCATTGATTTTTAGCATGCTGAGCTTTCCCCTCTTTTTAGGGAACCGCCCAGTCCCACCCCACCCGCTCCGACGCCGTCACAACGCCTCCTCCGCCATTTCCGACCCAAAAAAATGTTGCTCCCATGTTGGCAAAAATGCGAGCCCAAGATTGGCAGCTCTCAGTGGAGAGCTGGCGGATTACGCGCAAGGGGCGGTGAATTATGAGACTGTGACCGAGGCTTGCCGAGAGGCGGCGCGGCTTGGCGCGCACATACACACAGAGAGACGAAAATCGGTGAAAATTCCCGCTGAGGAGTTCCTCTCCGTCACGGTTAAGGCGAGAGCATACTAAAGGGTAGGGGTAGGCCGACACAGTATAGGCTCCGCCTACTTATCCCCTATTCTCAATTCTTTTCCTTTTAGTGTAAGTTCCTTCCGTCAGTCTGTCCCGCATTTCTTAGCTACTTTCCCTCTTTTTCACAGACGGCGCATTTATCTCGCGCTGCGGGGGGGCGGCGGGGCAGCTACAAGAATCGACCAAAGCGCGCGCACCCCTGTTGAGTCCGTGGAGGTCCCCCTCTTTTCCCCTCCCCCCTTGAATGTGGACCGGGAAGAGAAAATGAGAAAATATGGTGCGGGATACGACTCGCTCAGTAGCCATTCAAATCTTGCCGCCTTTCGCTTTTCAAACATTTATTTGACTGACAAGCGGCTAGGGGAACACAATAGAATCGCTAACCAATGCTTTGAGGATAAATTGGATGGGAAAGCATTGTTTTCACCTGCCCGCATCAATATCAGCAGGTCTGACAGGGCGGATTCAGCAGCGCGCAACCACTTCAGAGAAATAAGGCCAACTACCAACATATTAGTTACAATATTCAGCGGCTGGCTTTGTGGAAAGAGGCTGATTTTTTTAGCCCGTATCTTTGCGGATATTACCGCATCAAGTCGAGGCCATTGTTCTTCCTAGTTTTACACTAAACAACAATTAGGCAACTTTCT
Organism: Macrostomum cliftonense; assembly: GCA_950096795.1. Lineage (NCBI taxonomy): Eukaryota > Metazoa > Platyhelminthes > Macrostomidae > Macrostomum > Macrostomum cliftonense. The sequence continues at coordinate 158,741 of CATNEM010000353.1, read as the reverse complement.
CACTAGAATGGCAATTTTTACATCCAAAAAGTCCCAAAAATTGAGAAAAGGCCGAGTACTCAAAAAAGAAAGGAGCGAAGTAGAACTGAAGATTAGCAAAGGCCGAACTTACAGAAGTTAGCTAAGTTAGAAATAAATAAATCATTATGGGAAAAATATTTCTTTGTTGCCAGGCAGGGTGACGGGTGAACACACAAAGACCGAAACAAGTAAATCAAAATGCTGGAAAGCTGTCACGACTTTTTGACTAACTAAAGTAAGTAAAGTAAGCAGCCAATCTGCAGAGGTCACACGGGTCAGTCGCAAGCACTGCATATTATATAAACTAACAGGGTAATGTCTATTTACTCGCGCTTGGAGTCAAATGGATACTGGTGCAACTGGCCTACCCCCAGCACGAACATATTTATAGCACTTACTTACAAACTAGAGCGAATACAAAGCGTGAAAACACGATTTTAAACATTAGGAATATTTGCTTATACAAGTCGTCAAGGGCCCGCCTTCGCAACAAGCCGAGATAAAGACAAGTTAATACAGAGAGGTTGGATCGGACTCCGAGGGGAGGAGGTTCTATTGTTGACACAGGCCAAGAATCTACAATCTGTTTCATGACTTCTAGAAATGAACGATTATAAAAGAAGTAAATTGATTCTAAAAGAAAACTCGTCTAGCTAACAGATAGATCGAGACTATGCTCCGATAAGCCTCAGTCAGCAAAGAAATGCCGATAGGTTTTCAATATTTAGACAAGTGCCGCGCCTATATTAAGCCTCACCTACTGCATTGTACATGCTCAACAAATATCTGGAGTAGCTGGGCTAACAAACTCCTAGGGATAAGAGAGAACTGTAGCTCTAGGCGTTAAAGCATCCTCAGTTTTTTTATAAGTTAATTTTCTCAACAGCCAAGTCCGTATTAGTATCTAGTGATAGAAGCTGGAAGGGAGCGGGAGAAGAGATGCGAGAGAGAACACTTTTCATATTTTATCTCCAAGGCTGACACTTCAACACGTGCTTGTTGAAGATTCCCTATGCTATAGCTAGAGCTGAAGCTTAAAGCTGCACGGGCCTGTCTGCTGTTTACTTGTCCACTTGTCCGAAAGCGCGGCTCTCCTCAATAATGCTACCTATTTAGAATTGTATAATGGACACTCCAATTTTACACTATATTCGATAATCAGTTGTTGCCAAATCAACTAAAATAATAAAGAAACGACCAAAAGAACTTTCGTAACCAAGTCCCTCTAAGTGAAATAATCTTTCGACAAAAATCTCTCTCATTTCATCGATTTTCTGCGACGCCAGGCGTCAACTAAAAATTAGCCAGAAAACACGCGTTTTAGAGATAGCCAATCTAGCGAATAGATCTGGCTCTCTGGGTGGGCAACTATTGAACTATACTTCTAGTCAGGGCGGGTATCAGCTGCATCAGGGTGGCAGGAAGAGGGGCGCGACAGTAGCGGAGAAAAACAGAACGATATTATTAGTTAGATTAGCAAAAGAAGCTGGAAAAATAAGAGGTGAAAGACTGTTTGAAGCTGTTTAGTGTGAGGGCGGGACAAAAATAAGCCATCTGAACCAAGGATCAAGACTATTAGATGCCCCACCTTTCCCCAGCCGTTGCTGACTATCTGCGCACACAGCTGTGAAATTCTGGTGCGAAAAAGTGAAGCTGAAAAATCTCTTTACCCTCAGAGGGTGTCCATCAGTTAAGTTGCGCCTCCCCCCCGAACCCAGGGCTCGCTAAGCGCGCCGCAGATTTTTGTGATTTTAATGCGCTGTCAAGCCTTTTCGGAAGCAACAGATAGAAATAGAATATCAATATTGGGTTAGGGGGGGCTTACAGGCTTGGAGAGGAGTTATCGACGCCGCAGATCTAGCTGCCTGAACAGGCTGATATGGAAATGGGCAATGCCTGCCGTTATAATAGTGTCAGAACTTGTGCGCCCGCTGCGGTGCCCCATCCCGTATCCGTTTCTATCCATCTGCGGTATTCGGTCCCGCACTGCCATTAAAAAAAATCACCGCTCAGCGCGCCCGGCGCTCCCTTGGAATCGCCAATTTTAGCGCCTCCCAAAGCAGACAGCGGGTTCCGCAGCTTTTCACTTATTACCATTAATATTATTTCAAGCGGCAGGAAGGATAACTCTTTTTTTCAAAAGGGAAAAAGCCATTAAAAAATGCTTTCGGATTTTACCACCTGTGCCACATCCCCTGTTTAATTGACCCATAACTATAACTGCGCTTAATTGATACTTAAAAATCATATTTTAGTTTGTAAATCAACTGACCAACGAGGAGGATAATTAATTGAAGATTCGTTTAAAAGAATAGCTCTGCAAACTAGCGTCACAAAGAGAGAATTTAAATATGCTAACTAAGTACAATATGACTGAAAGAAATGTCGGTTAGCCAATCTAATGAACTACCTTCTGCAGCAAAAACTAAAACGCCAAATCTATTTAGAAGACACCTGGGTAATAAAAAAACACTATACATGTGCAGACTTGTACAGACTGAAAATGAACCAAGTAAAGCACAAATATTTTGAATATTAATATGAAAAGATGGCTAGACAAAAAGGCTAACGGATTATTGGAGGATGTTAAATAGAAATATAGATAGAAAGATAGATAGATAGATAGAGAGATAGATAGATAGATAGATAGATAGATAGATAGATAGATAGATAGATAGATAGATAGATAGATAGATAGATAGATAGATAGATAGATAGATAGATAGATAGATAGACAGACAGACAGACAGACAGACAGACAGATAGATAAAAAGATAAACGACAAACTAGCAATATCCTCATAGTTTCCCAGTATCAAACAGAGGCTCATAGCGGCTCGGCAGGCCAAGCGCGCAGCCGGCAGCGGTGTAAATATAGACCCATTAAAAGCCAATGCTGCGGGTAAATGAGGAGAACAGAGGGAAAGAAAGGCGCTGAAAAGAAAATTTGTCGGCTCTCCGTGCAGCGCCAGATGTCTGTTGTCTATGGCATGGACCCCGACTGTGCGTGCGTGGGTAGGATAGGAGAGCAAGCAGTGCAACGGATGTGGGAGAGCGGAACAGTCCCGGAGTGGGCGCTCGGGATGGAGTGCCTCTGATTAAATATGCATCGAGTATTCGCCGAATTTCCATATTTCGGATCAGAAATGAAATATTGAACGGGGGTAGGGAGAAAAGATAGAGAAATTAAGGGTAAGGGAGGAAGTCGGCCGCCAAAGTTGGTGGCTGGCCGCAGCCACGCCCCCTTTCAATTTTATAATTTGCAAAGCACTCAGGTGTCTCTATCAGTTGGCCAGGTGAAAGTTAAATTCAAGCATTTATTGTCGTCAAACACCATTATGAATTGGCGCACTAGATAGGGGCAAATAATGGGTTCCAGTATAGTAAGGAGCAGGGCGCTATTCAGGATCCGGGCACCGACCAGACGTTGGTTTAGTCTATGGCGCCAACTCCCGCCGAGAAAGAATGATTCGCCAACTGCAAGCAAATTGACATCGTTTTATTGTACAAATTTATAGTAATGATTGCCCAACAATAAGTCTGGCATGGGTGTTCGCGTGGCATCTGCTTATGTATGGGATAGTTATTTGACTCTAACGTTTGTACTTAACTAACCAAGGAGTACTACAGGCTATGGGAGGTGAAATGTCATGTTAAACTACATACTAGCTAGAGCAGATTGGCCAACAACAGTAAATTTATAAACTGAAGTTGTCAATAAATCGTCCTGTTTTCGTAATTTTATATTGCAGTTAGCGTGCGAACAATTTAACTATCCCTCTATAGGTTTAGCTGTCGATTTATTCATCTTCAATCACTATATTAATATAGAGTTCGATAGGCTTGCTTAATTTTATGCTGTGGATATCTACATCATACTCGCCTGTCTGTCTGGCTGTCAGTCTACCTGTCTGTCTGTCTACCTGTCTGTGTCTGTCTCTGCCTGTCTATCTGTCTATCTGTCTATCTGTCTATCTATCTGTCTGTCTGTCTGTCTGTCTGTCTGTCTGTCTGTCTGTCTGTCTCTGTCTGTCTGTCTGTCTGTCTGTCTGTCTATCTATCTGTCTTTCTGTCTGTCTGTCTGTCTGTCTGTCTGTCTATCTATCTATCTATCTATCTATCTATCTATCTATCTATCTTTCTTTCCCTCTATCAATTCAATCTATCAATCACTATCTATATACCTACTCAGTATTCGACTAAATCCACCCTTGGTGACTGCCCGTCACGCATTTTTAGCCTATAGCAACACTAGATAATCGAACTTTGAAAACGAATGGTCAGTATGACAAATGACATATTCGATTCTCTATAGCCATTAATGTGTGAGTGGGTACGCGTTGAAGAGCGTATTACAAGGGGAGAGCGAGCAGTCGGCCCTCTATATTACAAGTGGTCACACTGAGCGCATGTCGGGGGGCGGAGTAGGTCACGGATGTAAGTGGGAGGGATACTTTGAGGCGTTTGTCTTCCCAACTCAAGACGCCTGCATCCCCTGGCACCCATATAGGGAACCTGGCGCTTGGGGGCCTACTCTTAATAAATAAATATGATTACCCCGCACACTGTAACACTCTCACACAAGATGGCAAATAATTTCAAATTCAATGCACTCAAGTTCTACTCCAACACTAACCATATAACACATAAGTGCATACTTAATGCCACTGGGCCCTTATACGAACATTGTCAATAGACATAGTTGTGACGGAGCGGCAGACCTATAATAAATACTAGCGGGCCATCCTAGAGACAAACAGGGGAGGCGCGATAGACAAACCAAATTTTGATAGCTAGCTAGTTGATGAAAAAAACAAGCTGAAAGTCTAGAAGGATCCAAGCGATTCGATGAGAACCTAGTACCTAAATAAACAAACATAGTTGCTGAGCACTTAATGCAACATTAGCTTGTTATAATTCACTAACAAAATTACCTAGCAAATAAGATTTTAGCATGAAAGCTAGAAGTAAGAAAACACCTGCTAACAACAGGTGGTGCTTGGGGCATGTTGATAAAAATTGGACAAACATTTTTGTAGATCAGAAGACCTTGATAACAACATAAGCGCCCACACACACACGCAGTGGAATCTGTGCGCACACATCTAAAATACAAATACTGCACTGACGTCACTATAACACATCATTGCCTGCCTGATATTAGCGTTTGAATAGGAACAAAGCTTCTATTCAAAGGAAATGTTAAAAAAAAGAAATCAAGGGCCCGAATACACACCGCGAGAGGCTAGTGTTGTGATGGAAGCAACCGATACAACTGTTGTATAATTAATAGCGGTGCGGTCATTAAAATGGGGAAAAAATGGGGAAAAATGGGGAAAAAATCATCGAGGCGCTAAAGGCAGACATTGCTCCATTCTTACTATATATTTATCCCCCGAAGATATCCCCTCCCACGGAAATTTCTTGGGTGCAAGTCGCAAGCAATCTTTTAACTGCATCTAAAACGCAAATTGCAAAACTGTTCTAACCCCTCTACCCCCTTATAGTCGTATATAGCAGCAAATTGGCGGGGGCCCGAAGCAGCGAAGGACCCAAGCCCAGCCCACCGCCGGGCGGCCCGCTGACTGCACCTGCTGAGAAATAATATCCTCTGCTGCTGCTGCTGCTGCTGACTACGCGCGAGACTACCGAAATCCCACGGATAGATTCGGGATACTGAAGGAGAGGGGGCGCCATTTCGACACAGTTAAAAAAAACCTCACATCCTATATATATAACAACCTAGTGGCCTCACGCCGAGCAGCTAAGGGTGAGCGGACGGGCAAAGGGAAATTCCTAGGGTTAGGGCAAATGTGTATGCTGCGATGCCTCTGCGACTTATTGCAGCAAATACCGGGCCCCAGAGAGAGGCAAAGTGGATGGCAAGCAGTTGAATTCGGATACGATGGGGGAGGGGAGAAGGGGCGGGGAGATTGTTGAGAGGGAAAAGGCACTTGGCCTGAGGAGGCGGAGGCAGACGAGAAAGGAGGAGGCTATCCCTATAAACGCCGGCACCAACCAGCCGCGCCCTAACCTCATCAGCCTACTGGGGGCGGTGTCAATCAAAACCTGGGTTCGGTCGATTTCAAGTGTCAATCAGATTTTTGGCCGGGGGCGAGCGCGCGCGCGCGATACAAAAGTCATTAGTTTCGTATACACAGGCGCGGGAGCTGAAGAGAGGAGAGAGAGAGAGCCAGTGGAAACTGCAGGCCTGGATGCTAGGAGCGGCTGCAACCTCCTACTAGAAGTTCTATCAGCGCAGCGGCAAGCAGTTCGATACAGCGGAAGCTAGGCGGCTTGCTCTGCCGCTGCCAACCAAGTCAAAACTGCACAAAAAGTTGACAAAGCAGACAAGGAGAAAGAATGAAAATCAAAACGAGGAGGGGTGGGGCAGGCGCAGAATCTGTAAAAAGGTTCCTCACCCAGAGTCAATATATGATGGTGGTAGTAAAATCTTCAAGTGAGCGCTAAAACAGCGACAAGGTATTTAAAAAATCCATTCTACGAGCCTATAATTAATAAGGTGTAAATTAAATGATTTCAGGGTTTCGGCTTTAGAGCGCGCCTGCTTCTGCAACTATAAAATTCTTTTTTTTAAACGGATTAAAAATAATTCATGCTGCTGATTGAAAAGTTTGACAATTTGAACATCTAGCTGGTTCAATTAGACCTGCAAGCAACCGTTAAGTAGAGGAACAATTATCAGTCCTAAAGCAATTATCGGATTATTATAAATCATAATTGCAGGAGCCTCAATTTTACCAGTCGTACACAATTCCGACAAAAAAAAGTAAAGTGGGCACTGAATGCGCTTTAAAAAAATGAGAGAGTTCATTATTACATAGATATCGATATAATATCTGTCCACTGGCCAGTCTTGGTGCAAAAGGTCGTGAGAAAAATCTCCGACAAGCCCAGAAAAATTAGCCCACACACACACACACACACACACACACACACACACAGACAGACAGAAACAGAGACACAGACGCAGACAGTGGGCGCCAGACACACTGACGCTGTCATAAGTTGTCAAAATAATCATCAAAAAACATGAGATAACAACAGCACTGATAGGCTTAGTTCAGTTGAAGTCTTGAAAATCTTATTTTAAAAAAAGAAGGCAGTTTCTAACTAAGACCAGCAATAGCCAACCAATTTAACAAGGCAGAGAGAAATGGGACGTGTTAGACAGTTTGTTTAACTAGTTGCTTAACAAAAAAACAGATAGGCAGAGGAGGTGCGTATTTAATTTCACATTGGCCAATGCACACACAGTCAGGCAGCCACTGCCCTGTGACTTTGCGCTGCTCTGCCACCTCCACTCCGCGACCTCTCTGTCCCACCTTCCCCCCTCCCAGGCGTTTGATTGACAACCGTTTTACACCTCTTGATAAGGACTCTAGTGGCACCCCGCTAGTCCTGCGCTATTCGATTACTTGCGTCTCCAGGTGTCAAGAGATGAAGCTACCCCTCCCCTACTACCTAAGCTTCATCACTCTCACTGCACACTCCCGCGAATTGGAAAGTCTACCGGAAAGTGAAACACCGTGTGTGGAAATGCTTGTGAGAGATCGGCACAGGCGGTCCTACAAGATTACTTAAGTCTATTAGGGTGTAGCTCGAGTCTTAAGATATACTGCGCAAGAGCAAATTATCCAGCCTAGCCATTTGTAACATGCAACACTCAATTAAACAGTAATATTAGTAATAATAAAAAAATGAAGGAAATGCTTTTTCTCACAGTTAAAGCCTGAGAAAAAAAAGATATTTGCACCCATAATAAATATTAGTAATAATCGGTGAAAATATACAATAATTTAATTTCTCAACTCACCACCAGATGTTGGAACAGCCACTGTTTCATTATCTGAGTAGCTCGTTTTGGTAGGACGCCCCGTTTCTGCTTGTTCTTGTCGTCTAAAGAGTCGGTAGGACTGCCCAGCTGGCTGTGATGATGGTGCTGATGGTGATGCTGAGGCCCGCCGGGTGGTTGCTGGTGATGCTGATGCAACGGTAGCGGAATATTGCCGCCGCCACCGCCAGAAGGCATCAGGCCAGGCTGAGCGGCGCCAGGATAGCCGTAGTGAGGATAAGCCTGGCCGCCGCCGCCGTGCAGCAGGTGGTGCTGCTGATGATGCGCCTGCTCAGCGTACAGCTGCGACGGATGGCCTGCTCCGTAGAAGCCGTTCTGATGGCCGCCGCCACTGCCGACGCCGGAGTGGACAGCTGCCGCCGCTGCTGCGGCTGCCGACGGAGTCGCCTGCTGCGCATGAGGCGGCCTGCTTGCCGTCGAAGGGGAAGCGTCGCCCGACTCGGAGCTGGGCGAATTGGGCATCGAGTCTGCGGATCGAAATGAGATTCAGAGGTTCGGAGTGAGATTCAGCGGTTCGAAATAAGATTCTAGGGTTCGGAATCAGATTCAGGAGTTCGGAAAAAAATTCAGGAGTTCGGAATCAGATTCGGGGGTTCGGAATCAAATTCAGAGATTCGGAATAGGACTCAGGAGTTCGGAATGAGATTCAGGGGTTCGGAATGAGATTCAGGGGTTCGAAATGAGATTTAGGAGTTCGGAATCAGATTCAGGGGTTCGGAATGAGATTCAGGAGTTCGGAATGAGATTCAGGAGTTCGGAATGAGATTCAGGGGTTCGGAATGAGATTCAGGGGTTCGGAATGAGATTCAGAGATTCGGAATGAGATTCAGGAGTTCGGAATCAGATTCAGGAGTTCGGAATGAGATTCAGGAGTTGGGAATCAGATTCAGGAGTTCGGAATGAGATTCAGGAGTTCTGAATGAGATTCAGGAGTTCGGAATGAGATTCAGGAGTTCGGAATGAGATTCAGGAGTTCGGAATCAGATTCAGGAGTTTGGAATCAGATTCAGGAGTTCGGAATCAGAGTCAGGAGTTCGGAATCAGATTCAGGAGTTCGGAATCAGATTCAGGAGTTCGGAATCAGAGTCAGGAGTTCGGAATCAGAGTCAGGAGTTCGGAATCAGATTCAGGAGTTCGGAATCAGATTCAGAGATTCGGAATGAGATTCAGGAGTTCGGAATCAGATTCAGGAGTTCGGAATGAGATTCAGGAGTTCGGAATCAGATTCAGGAGTTCGGAATGAGATTCAGGAGTTCTGAATGAGATTCAGGAGTTCGGAATGAGATTCAGGAGTTCGGAATGAGATTCAGGAGTTCGGAATCAGAGTCAGGAGTTCGGAATCAGAGTCAGGAGTTCGGAATCAGATTCAGGAGTTCGGAATCAGAGTCAGGAGTTCGGAATCAGATTCAGGGGTTCGGAATGAGATTCAGGGGTTCGGAATGAGATTCAGAGATTCGGAATGAGATTCAGGAGTTCGGAATCAGATTCAGAAGTTCGGAATAAAATTCAGGAGTTCGGAATCAGATTCAGAAGTTCGGAATAAAACTCAGGAGTTCGGAATCAGATTCAGAAGTTCGGAATAAAATTCAGGAGTTCGGAATCAGATTCAGAAGTTCGGAAAAAAATTCAGGAGTTCGGAATCAAATTCAGAGATTCGGAATGAGATTCTCGGGTTCGGAATCAGATTCAGGAGTTCGGAATCAGATTCGGGGGTTCGGAATCAAATTCAGAGATTCGGAATGAGATTCAGGAGTTCGGAATCAGATTCAGGAGTTCGGAATGAGATTCAGGAGTTGGGAATCAGATTCAGGAGTTCGGAATGAGATTCAGGAGTTCTGAATGAGATTCAGGAGTTCGGAATGAGATTCAGGAGTTCGGAATGAGATTCAGGAGTTCGGAATCAGATTCAGGAGTTTGGAATCAGATTCAGGAGTTCGGAATCAGAGTCAGGAGTTCGGAATCAGATTCAGGAGTTCGGAATCAGATTCAGGAGTTCGGAATCAGAGTCAGGAGTTCGGAATCAGAGTCAGGAGTTCGGAATCAGATTCAGGAGTTCGGAATCAGATTCAGAGATTCGGAATGAGATTCAGGAGTTCGGAATCAGATTCAGGAGTTCGGAATGAGATTCAGGAGTTCGGAATCAGATTCAGGAGTTCGGAATGAGATTCAGGAGTTCTGAATGAGATTCAGGAGTTCGGAATGAGATTCAGGAGTTCGGAATGAGATTCAGGAGTTCGGAATCAGAGTCAGGAGTTCGGAATCAGATTCAGGAGTTCGGAATCAGATTCAGAGATTCGGAATGAGATTCAGGAGTTCGGAATCAAATTCAGAGATTCGGAATGAGATTCAGGGGTTCGGAATCAGATTCAGGAGCTCGGAATGAGATTCAGGAGTTCGGAATCAGAGTCAGGAGTTCGGAATCAGAGTCAGGAGTTCGGAATGATATTTAGGGAGTCGGACAACCAAGTATGATAAACCAAGCCTGCAGTGAAACGAACCGTGCTGCAGAAAGTCGGCCTGCTGGTACCGACACCGCACCGTATTTATATACCGGGAGCAGAAGTCGCGGCACAGTTCGTTAACTTTCTCCAGCTCAATAATGTGAATGCCCAGCACTTGGACAGCTTCAATCATCAGCTGGTCCAATTCCTGATTGGAGCCGCTGTCAAGACTGGCGCCGGCAGTGGCCGCGTCTCGCTGCTGCTGCTGCTGGTGCTGCTGCAGAAAGGCCTGCACATCGGCTTCAAGCGACTCTTTGCCCGACATTTGCGTGTCTAACTGCGCCGTTGACGCCTCGCATCGTTCCAGGACGCTGGCTAACAAGGGGAACAGCGGGTGCGCGTAGATGCACTTCTTCTCGCTCTCCTGCTGCGGATGAGCGGCCGCCAGCTCCACGGAGGTCAGCGTTGGGGCGCTGCGGATCGGGGATGACAAGTTAGCCAGTATTAATGTGCACTTATTAGATGACGAAGCATTTTAGCTTTGAAATGTATAGATAGTTACTCACGCCGTTTACCAATTTCATAGATCAATAATTTGGTATGCCAATCATTAAAACAAATACAGGCTTAAAATATTGTTTCGTAAGCATAAGATAAAACAAACAAGAAAGGATAAAATCCACGCTGACAGACAATGCTTAATAGCAGGCCTGCTTCAAGGCTTAGTTAGGCTAAAATCTGCGAACATTTTTCGCCAGACCTGAAAATCATCGAAAGTATAGGCGCAATTTCCGACACTTAGTCCCTATGCATTTGTTCGTTCGGGAGGTGGCAGGCAGCCTCTTGAAGCAGGAAGGAAAAGGAGGGGGAGAAAAAGAAGCATTTGAAGTGGGAGAAATGGGACACGATTGACAAGCTGAGAGTTTTGCTTGCCAGCAGACGCAGATAAGGGCCGAACGAGGGAATTGGGGAGAATAAAATAGCTACTGCTTTTAACGAGATTGTCTTTCAACTTTCTCAAAATCACACACGCCAATCTGACAGGTAAACAGAAATGCAAACAGCAGCTACTTTTCCCACACAGTTTCTAATCGTATCCTATGGAATCCATTTCCTCTTTTTCTTCGTAGAAATTGGCACCTCCAGCATCAATACAGTCGCTGAAATGATGATGGTCGATGCCCTCAGGTTTCGGCAATGCTAAGTGAAGCCGGCAGCCCAGGGTAATTGCTGCTGCAAAGCTCCCCTTCCACATGCAATACAGATAGGCATCTACGAGTGGAATACGCCAAAATCTAAGGGATTCGAGCTAAAGCCCTACAAGTTATGATCCCATTTTCGATGAATGACCAAAAGAGTAGGAGGGGGGATTTAAGGAAAGCTTAAGCCAGATTGATCCCCAGCCCGACTGGCTAGCATTTCGGATAGATATATCTTGATGAAGAATGAAGAAACTGCACTCGAAGGACACTGCTGTTGACAGGGCTTAGACCGCCGCTGTTAACTGAAAAATCGCAACTAACAGACACAGAACCAGTCGCTGGCATTCAAGACTATCAACAACGTTTTATATAAGCTAGTATAGAATCGAGAAATTCGACAATAGGGAAGGGCATCATTTTCATTTATTTGTTATGAATATTAAAGCTCCACATCTGGCAGAATTGGCCGCTGCAATGAAAGCAACTAGCTTTTATTTATTGTAAACGAATTGTTCCGGCTCTGGCACAGCACACGGCCACGTTACGTCACTGCGTAATGACGCGTGACACGAAGAGAGAAGAGAGAGGAAGGGGTACCAGCGCTACAAGCCGCTACGTTCATTCATCTATCTCTAAACATGCAGGCGCATTCCAACAGCTTCCCTTGTTCCCACCGCTGTCAGTCCGAATTATTCTGGCGCGGAGGCGGAGCCCGTAGGCCGGCCTCAAGGCATCAACAACTCAATTCCTCAGTGCTGGCACCGCCGTAGCCGGCAAAATTCATCTCGGACTCACTCGGCTTTCGCCAGCGCACAGGCAGGGCAAGGAGCCTACAGGAAACCGGTAGAAAGCTGGAGAACTCAAAGTGAGGCAGAATGGCGAGATCGAGTGGCGTAGGGTGGTCAGCCTCTTCAGCGGTGTCCATCATCGGACACTTGCCGGGTGTCCCACAAGGATCTCCTCTTAGTTAGAGGCGCAGGCGCAGTCACAGGAACCACGCCCCGAACCTGAGCTAGCGGCATTTAAGGGGATCGAGTGTCTCTAAGCGCTCCCCCCAAACTCCCCCCTTTTTGGTCCAGCAGTGCGTCAGCGGAACAAAAATATGTTGGGGTCAATTCGTCGAAGCCCGAAAGGGAAGTGAAAGTTTCTCTTTCTATTAGGCTCACTCGTTCTCAGCTGGCCGCTCGCTCTCTTTTTACTGTTCCGAAGCACAACAGTGATTGACACAAAACTTATAGCAGGGTGTAAAAAGGGAGAATTTCTCAATAGGGTCGAAGGGCCTCAATTACGGGATAGGAGTGGGACGGATAGAGGCCAATCTCTCTTTAGGCATTGCCTTTGACTCAACAGGAAACCGAATACTATTCAAATATTTGCCCTATAGCAACCAACCTGATCATAATAATAATCAAGGCCGGGGATTGGCATTCCTTGCTCTGCTGGGTGAACAAGAATAAAAAAGAAAGTTTCGTTTATTTAATGTCCGAATCCACCTTGCATTCGGATGAATGCCTGGGCTGAACACTAATTTCTATAATGAAACTACAGCCCGATTCCAGCTGCTCAGCGAAAATCCCATTAAACAGCGCGTGGAGAACCTGTTCCAATTTGAGGTCTGAAAGCCGCACACACACACACACACACACACACACACACTGCACACCACTGTCCAACTAGCCTTATAATTCTATAATAATATTAGGCCGGTGCATGCAAGCAAGGCACGCAAAGATTAAATTTGGGGAACTGAGGCACCATACGGGGAATAAGCGCCAACTGTTGCTTGGCATATTCACTGAAATAAAGGGGGACTAAATAGAGATTGGGAATAGCACAGGCAGAAAGAGAGACAGATATAGGAAGAGAGGAGGCCCTATAGCTAGCTCTCTAAATCTAAGCGCGCTTAACGAACAATAAAGACTTGAAAAAAAGGACTCGAAGGCAGCGAATTGTCCGCATTAATATTATTAATATTGTGTTACAAATGAGCCATAGCGTAACCTGTCACGCCAGTATATAGACAGGCGGCGCACGCTTGGATCAGACAGGAGGGCAGACGGGGGGCCTTTTGGTGGCCCGGATTTAAGATTTGGGAGGATCTGCTGCCGGGTTAAGCGGAGAAAACCTGCACGGTAAAACTGCAGAGGGGTAAACGGGGCAGGCGGAGGCGAGGGGGAGGTTTGGCACCTAGAGAACCGATAACGGGCCTGACAAGGGAGCTTATTGCAGCAGCGGTTGGAACAGTCGGGGTCGCGTGATTCACCCGGAGCAGCCGCAGCCGCAGCCGCAGCCGCTGCAGCAGAGGCTATTTCTCTATCTCTATTTCTCTTATTCTCTCGATTCTTTTTCTCTGTCCGACGCAACAGGTGTAGCTCCGCGGGGGCCAGGCAGCGCAGCAAGCAAGAAAAAGGGAAAATAAATGGCCAGGCCAAGAGCGAATGACTAAAAAATAAGAGGCAAAAACCGGCCCATGAAGGGTAGGCGGGCAAGCGAATGGGACCTGAGGGCGAAGTTCGGACTTGGTTAAGTTGGGCAGGGCAAATGGCGGGGTTAAACTCTGATCCCTTGAATGTCTAGTCTAAATCCTCACCCACCATTGCTGACCCGTTGCGAGCTAAACTTTATGCAGCACTTCAAATCGAAGGAGCTAACAGGCTGCAGAGTAGTTGCATATGCACAGCTTCTTAAATAACACTAATACCTAGGGGATTTCGACCTAATTAAACTTAGACACTGTGGAGTGGGAAGAATCAGGAGAGCGAAGGATGATGACATGGCATGAGGATGTGGAAGGATGGTGAAGATATTGAAGATCTATAGCGAATTAAGATTCTATTATTCGGTGTACAGGAAGGTAATGAAATAAAATAAAAGCATCAATAAGCTGCAGCGGTGTCAAAGAGCAACCTCGGCGGCAAGTGCGTGTCAGTGCCAGGTTTGTCCCATTTACGCACCATTCCACGTTTCCGCCAGCTCCCCCTTAACGTCGCGACCCCCCTAAGTCCAGAAACTTCCCACCATAGCGTAAAATCGCCACTCACCCCCCAACCGACACCCTTGCGTCGCGCGCGGCCGTCTCGCGTAGCAGCTACTATAGGAACTTAGATCGGGGGCTGTCAATCAACAGAAGAAAAAAAAGAGAAGCCCGCGTGCATGCATGTGGCCAGCCAGCGCAGGTGGTGGTCAGTGTGCTGAGAACTGGTAGCAAGTCTTATCTTATTCCCGCTCCGAATCATTTATTCCTTAGTCGGATAGTCGCCAATTCAATGCATGGTAAATGCATTGTCTGCACCCAACGAAAGTTTACTCAACATGATAATATACTTAATAATAAGTAATAATTCTTTTTTAAAAAAAGGAAAGGGCATAGAAAGCTCGGCTTGAGCCCCCCTCGAACAGTTACGATCGCTAGCATTGACAATACATTGTGTTATGCGTTCAACAATTATTGTACTTGCATATTGTCACGTCTTGGGAGTGAAAAAAGCTAGAAATAGATAGGGAGCAAAAGACTAACTGTAACTTTCTGACAATAATACTTGCACTTACTTGGCTTCACTTACTCAACTAGCTCGGGGCCACTCAAAAAAATGACAGACCAGAGAGACAATCCTTTGTTTTTTAAACTGCTAACAGCAGCAACTGGCCCCCGCACACTGCATGGGGCATATGCTAGCCAGATATACATTTGAAAGCGTGTCAAGTCCCATTCACTTCTACTTTCACTAAGTAGGGTGCTAGTTAAAAGCAAGCTGCCTCTATCCTTTCTGTGTTTTTCTCCTCATACTTATAGCTGTTTTGTGCCTGTCTGGCTTTAAGGAACACACACAATCACACACACATACGGACATACACGGAGCAGAGTCAGAGTCAAATAGCCAAAATATAATTGTAATCGAACAGGCACATTAAATAGTCATTTGAAGACAGATGATTACCGTGTGCGCGCACAGAGGGGGGGGGGCTGGCTAAAGGGAGCAGAGCAGGAGGACAGAAGCGCCCTCTCCATGTGCCGTATACACGTTATACATAAGTATTATACAAAACCGACTGCATTGGGTAGAACGGAGAAAAACGTATGACAACGAAAAAACCCGTTCTTTAAAATAAAAAAGCGAAAAAAAAGAGAAATATCGAGGGAAAGCATTTGGCGGACTAAGAACAAAATTGATTTTTAATTATTTCTATGCATTGCCTTGCTTGCGCCTGGCGTTATGAATTGATAACAGGGCCTGATTAACTGCCGCCCAAGCTGCATAGTTAAGAGGCCGCGCCAGGGAGAGCGAGGCGACAACTGACACAGTCAGCTGCCACTTTGGGAATAGAGATCGGGGAGACAGGAGGGGGGGAACTGTGAGGGGACAGTTGCGCTGAAATCCCTTAGGTCTAAGGCGCCTAGGGGCGGGGCAAAAAACGACAAATCGGGACTGGAAGTGAAGACTCCGGAATCTTTTTTTTTAGTCTGGAACACCGAAGAGGAGGGGAAAAAAAGAAGAAGTTTAAACCGCTGCCCGCCGCATCCGATCCTCCAATTTTCTCCCAAAGCTGCACTTCCCGCATATATGCAAGCAGGCAATGCTTTCCACACCTGGAGAAAGGAAAATATGAAAAGAAAAAAGGGGAAAAAATTAGTGGATGAGACTTGCTCCGAGACACACTGAGAGAGGTACAGAGAGGGAGAGAGTAGCGATACTTTCCCCCAGACAAATTTTCCTCTTTTTTTATCCTTTCTCCCTCAGCTTTCTTTCATTTTATGATAAGCGTTCGAGACAGTCCACCAAATCAACTTTTAAAGTTCTTTAAAATCGACTATATTTAAAATGCCTAACCAGTGACCTAAGCTGAATATAAACAGTTTCGCACAAACAGAGGTCAGCATGCTGCAGGTTAGAGAAAAGTTCAAAATCACCAGCTGTTAGTTTAGAAAGTGTCTCCTATAGCAATTGAACACATTTTTAACATGTTCAGTGTGTAAAATGCTTATATAAGGTCAATGATACTTGTAATACCGTCCACGATAAGTAATTAACAAAAACTCACTTGTGCAAATCCTGCATGAGGCTATTAGTAGTTGAAGACACCAGATTCACTTGCGTAGTACTATTACGATGCTGATCTAGAAGAGTCTGGCCAAGTTGGCACCGGTCAGCATGGCGACTATTGTCTGATAAATGATCTGCGAATGATGCATTAGCGAAGCTGTCTTCAGTTTCATCCTCATCATCATCGCCTAGTGTGCTACTGGCGCGGCTATGACCGCCACTGCTGCTCCTGCTGCTGCTGCTGCTGTTACGGCTTCTGCTTCCAGCGTGTCTAGCACCGAGGCTTGGCGCATCATCCGATGAAGACGCAGACATGACCAAAAAAAAAACTTTCAAAAAAAGCAAGCAAAACAGAATAAAAACAATCCTCAAAAAGTTCTAAAAATAGCGTAAGGCAATAAATAGGATTCAAATATAAAAAATGGGATTAATCAATAAAGCGTAAAAATTACGGTACGCAGCTATAAAATAGATAAGGCAACAAAGGCGTTGTTTCGTTTTCTATGCGGGGTTTTCGAATCGATTTTAGCGTATTTTGACACCAATAAAAATGGATTAACAAAATATTAAAATTATAAATTTACAAAAACTTGGCTACGGATATAAGGCCGGCATGCAAAAAAAGTTGTGTTTCTTAAAGTTAAAAAAAGTACAAGAATGGGCCAAAAAGAGGCATTAAAAAAACAAGCAGTTAAGACAAGCTCAGGCATGCAAGAATGGCAAGGCAAAAAAGTGCCGAAAGTGAAGCTCAGATTTTCATCTAGAAAAAATATTGATAAAACAATGTTGTTTAAGAAACAGGGATAACGGCAAATCGGACACAAACTGATGAAGCATTTGCGCCCTGCTGACAGACTCTAATGCATTGCATGCGCTGCAACAGTAATAATAATATAATTTATAAGTTTTATAAGTTTTTATTGCTATAAAATTAAAATTTTGAATTTCAATGAAAAACGATAAACCAATAAAGGCTGAATAATATTGTCAACTGGCAGTGGCTTCTACTAATATTAAATCAATTTTTTTGATTCGTCAATTGATTACAAGGACAGAGAATTTTTTCGTTGACGCCAGTTTGAATTATGAAGAGAAAAGAGAAGAGTGAAAGCCCACAGGAAATAAGAGCGGAAAGGCGAACTTCCATCAAGCGCCATTGATTTCAAAATAGAATTGCAGAAATAATAAGACTGTTCTGTTGAATTCAAATTTTCTTTACAGGCAGTCGCCACTTCACGCGCCGCAACTGAATGGTCCGTCAATGTCAGGAGGCAGGAATTGATCATTTTGATGGAGACATTTTGACTCGCAGAGTGAGCACAAAGAGAGCACCATTCGCATTTAAGGCGACTACCCAGAAGTCATCAGCCATTGTAAATAACGGCCATGCAGTCCAGCTAAGCCAACACAATTATAAGATCGGATAGGCCGCGCGCGGGCCGTCACCATTTCCGCGATGCGGACTGGACACTGGCGTACAATAGGCTTGAGCAGCCGCCAGCCTCCGCAGCTTCCTCATCATTGCGCTTTAACACGTCTGCGCTTAACAATAGGAGGCGGAGATTTTCACAGCGACTCCGACACGGGAGGAAGAAGAGGAAAAATGAAAGTAGGCTTAGTGATTGAGGATTAGAGTTGAGTAGAGGGAACGGGAACTCCAGGTTCCAGCTCTGAGGCGTGCAAGCGAAGAACAATTTCTTACCGACCGATTAGAAAGCGATCGACTTTTTCTTCTAACTATACAAACTATGCGCGACACAATCACACAAGACGCCGAAAATTTCGAAGGATTTCGAAGCGGGCGAAAAATAGCAAAAGAGAACTGCGGCAAAAATGACGCAATCAAAATAGAAATCTTGACGGAGTTGATTTACAAATATAAAGCTGCACTTGCTGGCGAAGTGATTATAAAGGTCGCAAACAGGAAGACAGACAGGAATATCGTCCCGTCATCATAGCGGCGACTGAGACGAAAAAGCAGCTGAGCAGTGGAAGCAGCAGCAGCAGCAGCAGCAGTAGCGGCGGTGGTAACACCAGCATCATCAAGCTATTTTTTTGTCCTGAACAAGAAAGAAAGCTGGCAATAGAAGCAACTTACCAAAATTGTTGCTTTGATGACTACTTGCAAAATTAACAAGAAAATTAGATACTGTTGCAACAGTAGCTTCAGAAACTGCCAACCTGACAGGTGATGAAGTTATTCTCACACCGCGGCAAGCATTTAAATGGACAGGTGTTAAAGACCGCCGATCCGCCATGCCATTTGGGGGGGGGGGGAGAGAGGGTGAGAAAGACAGAGAGCGGAGTGGGGAGGCCACGGGCCGTTGAAAGGCCCGCGAAGCAATAATTTGCCAATGCCAACTGGGAGGCGTGCGACCAGCCCCTCCCGTAGCAGCCAGAAAGCTTTCCATTGGCCGTCATTTGTCAATGGAACGGGCGGGCCGTGGCAGCACGCAGACGGAACGGGGCTCCGGGATTGGTCGCCATTCGCCTGGATCGGCGACGGGCGGCGATTGACCGCATAACCAATGGCGACTGACTGAGCAGAACAGGAGAGGCAAGTAGACCATCAAGACGGAGTCTCGGACAAGACCTCAGACAAAGGAAATAGCAAACAGTAGAGACTGATTTTGCTAATCGGTATCAATCCAATTGACATGAAAGCAAATCGATGACTTCAGAAAATCAACAGAGCGACGGTAACGAATGCATCCGAATCTAGCATCCAGAATGGCTGTACGACAGGAGGAGGAGAGTACACACGACCAGACAATTAACCATGACAAGATGAAAAAATAAGATGACGAACCCGAAGTTGTGAATCAATGCGACCTTAGTATCTCTCAAGTAAAACTTATTCGCTGTTCGTGAGTAAGGCACCGCTCTAATACTTGAGCTAGAATCTACACATTACAAATAATTACTTTTTTAATGTACCCATAATGAAACATGACACATGATGTACTCAGAAAAGCATGCACAAACTAGAATGGTTTTAATGTTCGATAATGCGCGAGTAATTCAAGAGGATTGAAAGAAAAACACAATACGTTTTTACAATACAATAAAAAAACTACATGGTCTGTTTTCCAAGCAGCAATACAGTACTCAGTTTCTATCTCCAAAGTTCTCTTCTATTAGGCTCTCAATTTACACAACAAATGTTCTACACGGGTAATCCATGCGAACACAGCACAGCATTCATGGGGTACTATGTAATGAGCACACACGCGGGAGAGGAAGGCACAGATTTCCCTCGATTTCTCACACACCTTTCTCTATTCAAATTCCCGGCTATCCTTTCCCAATCTAAACGCATTCCTATTCCCAATCGGCTATACAATAATCATCTATAGCCAAGGACGCCACATCAGGCAAGCCAGCCAAGCTTCAATCCTGCCCGATCCACTACAAACTGTCAATCCAGAACAGGGGGGGTGAAAGTGTTAACGCCGCCCTAATTGGGACGGAATGCTCAAGGTTAGAAGGCCAGCAGGATAGAGGCTGGAGGACAAGGATGCGAAGTGCCTCTTTTTCTAAAATGTCTCTAAAATCACCACCCAGGCCTGCGCTCTTCAAATCAGCCTCTTCTACTCATAACAGCCGCTGATAAAGATCCCTCTGTAGAGTTTGTGATTACCGTCCGCATCCCTAGCCAGCTAATTCGCGGCTATTTCTCCTTTCACACACAACACACAAGTTATCTAGTCATAGAACCAATAAAAAGTCAGAAAAACTGTTTAAAGACCAAAGGCTCTGCAGACAAGGCAAGACAAAGATAACGATAAAAATCCCAATATACTACTATCAGCAATAAAACGATAATATTAGCCAATTACTATGTTGATCGTATTCTTATTCTACAATAAGTAGAAGCCACTGCGTTGGAATAACAAAAAAAACTAAAAAACTTAGTTAATGGCTACGTTTTACAAAAATATAGCTTGAAATTTCTCACAGCTAATATGCAGCATCATTAATGAATGGTTAAAATTGCTTTAAATCAAGAATAATGCTCACACTTGTGCATAAAATATATGAAAATTTAATCATATACATTATAATGAACTGATTAGGAGACCATGCTGATTTATTACTGATAAGATATCCAGATGCATACTGTTTACATATGACAACTGTCCTATTATATCCAAGTTATAAATTGGTAGTTAGTTTGTTTTGTTACAGTGCAAGTATAGAGCTGACTATTTAATTAATTTTTTAACTGTTTCTTTTTAAAGATCCATTGAGTATCAACAGGGGTGTAGCCAAGGGGGGTCATGGGGGTCATGACCCCTCCCCCAAGTGGCTGATGTAGACCAAATTTTTGAAGTTCAAAAATCAAATTTTTGAAATTTCACAATTTGAAGCAGAAGTCGCAAAATGGAGAAGAATTGGGAAAATGAAACCAAAAGTGATTTGTGGGACCTTTTTTTGGTCCTTCCAAATATTTACCCCAGTTAGTTGCAAATTTGTGGAAATCCTGGCTATGCACCTGAGTGTCAATATGAAAGAATTTAGACTTGAATTAGATAAAAAAATAATTTTATAGAATATCTCATAGAAAGACAAAGCCAGACAAAGAGATATTAATTAATGTTTTTAATAGAGCAGCTGCAAGTTATTTATTTCAATTTATAAGTAAATTTCTTATTCTATTCTATCAATTTTCTTTTTTTAATAAGACAAATAAAAGCATGCTCATGTAAATATCAAAAGTAATTTTTTGTTGAATTTATTAATAAGTATTTTTATTCTTGCCAATACTGGCCTAGAATAATATGACCTATCTGACTACCATGATACAAAACTTTGCTTTGTCAATGTTAGAGAGCCAGTACTATATTGCAGGATATCCATAATGCTAAATAGTTCTCAATGCCCCAAATTTTATCAAGCCAATATTAAACCCAAATATTTTGGATTTGATTCTTTGACTTTTAAATTTCTACTTTCTACCCAGATTATATTTTAGTATCAATGTTTTATGCATTTAAATCCATAAGCAAGGGTCCTAAAATGTCAAAAATAATAGCAAGTTAAGTATAGTAATAATAAATCTGGTCAGCATGACAGGAATATCATTGATAATAAGCAAAAGATGCAATGCTAGGTACTAAGAGTATCTTAGCAGGCTAAGAGTCACTTGATTATGAAATGACTTGATTCCCAAAATGACTAAAATTATTTCTAATAACATCATATTGCTAATGTGGCAAAGATTCCTACATTGCTTTTAACCCAAGATTTTTACTAGAATGTACTAGAATACTACTAAAAACTAGAATTTACTTGCAGAAAATGCATGAACTTTTGTGGCATATCAATTGAAAGTCTTCCATTTCTTGCCTAGTTGTCATTCAATGAAGACTGTTTCATAAAACTATAGTTAGATAGACAAGCAAGAAAACTTTTATAAACTACTAATTCAATACTATTTGGAAGCAAAAATGAAGGCTTATTTCTAGATAGAATGCTAGTAGCTTCAAAAATTTACTTCCCTGTTTGAATGTAGATTTTTTCTTTACATTTTATTAAATTTTTAGCATGTTTTTGTAATTAAATATTAAACTACTCTTATTTTAAGACAGCACTTATGTAATGAAACAATAAAATGATACTTCCTATATTTTATTTTATCAACCCTACTTCTATAGGGTCCTTGGAAAATTAATCTAGATTATTCAACTTTTTGGCTAGGCTGGCCTTTTTTGCTAGAGAAAATGTACAATTTTACTCAAGTAGGTCCAATTTCAGTAGAAAATATTCTTTTAAAAAGTGAGTTTTATTTTGGTTAAAAATTTTAAGGCAAACAATATCTATATTAATATATACATTTGCATTTAGGAAGTAGATATGCAGTTTTATGAATTAAGAACTTAAATTCTCAAAAAACCTCTTAATAATATACCATAGAGCATATTTTGTAAGTTGTAGTTTTAAGTAATTTTATATTATAATTGTTAATTGTTGCAATGCTGAAAAGATACAATAGCATACTAATAAGTAAAATTTAACAATAATTAAGCATAATTAACCTTTATTGGGTAAATAAAATTGGACTAAAGAAAAATTGATATTCAGGGGTGTAGCCAGGATTTTTATTTGGGGGTATCAGTTTTTACTTTTACCAAGTATTAGAATTCCATGTTTGCACTTATACCCCTTATAAGAAATGCCAGTGACAATAAATGGGTTGGTGGAATTTGGGGATATAGGCCAATACACTGATATTCATTAGGTATGCTACTAGTAATATTTATGAAAAATAAATACAAGTGATAAGTTTTTCATAGGATTTTGAAAATATGATCATATAATATACCCATATTTATCCTTGAACCATTATTTTATATATTATTGAATTGGCATCTTAAGAATTTAGGATAAATGGAAATTATTAAACCTTAAATTTTTTATATATAACTAAACTGAAAGTTTTTGAGAAAAAATTAAACATGGCATTGAGGCCTAAATCAACATATCTAAAATTGATTAATTGATCTCTAAAATTGATTTGTGAGATTAAGAATTAAATTTTACTTTATTATTATAATATAGGTAGATATATTATAGTTGTCATTGATTGTAAGCGCAGCAAAATGAAATTAACATAGCGCACAAAGGTAGCGCCTAGCGTCTGAAAAATCAAAGAATATTAATGCAGACAACAACAACTAAGTAATTAAGTGATTAATGCCCATTGGCCCATCGAACCGACGACTTTCGCTGAAAGATGTTTGAGCAAAAAACCGCCGCTGCCTAAAGATTTTGATTGTAAAAAAATTATTACCTATTGCTCTGCAGTTAATTTATCAATTATCACCAGAAATGCATCATAGATTCGCATGATTTTTTAAAATACATTGATTCGCACGTTAAGTTGTTATTATCAATGTGAAGTCGTGTGGCAAGTTACGTCAATAAAAAAAATTATCAGAACGTTCAGCGTCCGTAGTAATAAACATGCTGGCTCAAAATTGGCTTGACTTTGACTGCTTATGCTGAAGTTATGGCGGTAAAAGTACTGAATGAAAGACTCATATTTCGAGTGAAATAAGTGGCAAAATTGACTGGAAAATAAATAGGGTGCCATATTGCAATCAATTTTGACTCTCGCTGTTGTTTTGTATGAGCTCCATTAGTTGTTTGAAAAGTCTAAGCATATTAGAAAAATGTATAAACTTCCAATTTACTGCATGTTGCGTTGCATCTGCTAGTTGTATTTTCCTTTACACGTATTGAATTTTTGCCTTCAGTGGCATTTGAATACTAAATTATTTTATATTGCTCATTATTTTTATCAGTTCTAGGCACATATCCATAAAATCTACTAACTGAAGTGTTCCATGACAATAAGCCCTGAATTATAGCATCAGTACTGTGTCCACAATTTGTTTCTACTGCACCACTGCGATACTGCACTGCCTAAATAAAACTAGAGACCAGTAGAACTTTTTGATTGACACGAAAGGTCAATGTGATTAAACTTGAAGTAAATCGCTAAGCCATCAAAGAATGAGCAATTCATGACATCAGCTTTTCTTTCAGACTGGCAGCCTACTAAATACTTTATTTAACCATGCACATCAAGTGACTTATACTTTTTTGGTGCGCGCTCGCACAAGTCCGATGCGGCACATGCGGAGAATATTTTTCAGAATAATCAGCGAAACATTATCCCAACTGTCAAAAATACGAGTTGATTCGTGAAGATTTTGAGTGGAACATTAAATCGGCATACGTTCGTATGGAGTTTTTCAAAGCATTTTTTGCATACAAGCATGAAACCTGTTTGTCTATGAAACCCAGAGTGTACTGTTAGTAGCTGGTACTTGTAAAGCTGGCGACTTACGTAAAACTTTTTTCAAGTCTTTTAGAGGTTATCAGTCAAATGAAATTATTCGTCAAAAGCATTGGCTTTATTTTGTGGGCTAATAAGCGGGAAATGTGTGCTACTGACTAACTGTCAGTAGCTTTCCTTTTTAACTTTCGCCTTCAAGCAAGAAAAATCTGTTATCGTTTGTAAATTTACACCACCGTACAGTCCAGACATGGCCCCGTTCGGGTCAAGCTTAACAAGTTCGTTTCGAGTCGCCGCCTCAGTCGGAGTGGGCTGGCTGCTTATCAACGTAGGTTTTAAAGAATGAGGAAGCGTTGTGTTGATGCAGCTGAGGAGTACTTCGAAAAGTCATGACATTTGTTTTGAACCTGACATTTTTTGCTCATGTGCATCTGGAAACTTATCGAATGCCCCTCGTTAACGGGAAATTTTACCAAAGCAATCTCGACGACATTTAAAGCTGCCTTGTCACTTCTGCACTCTCCATGCCATTTGATAAATTGCTTGCATCCCCTTCCAATTGTTGCTGCAGCTCCAATAAGCTATTTGCACTTACAGCATAGGCCAAGTGTGGTAATGCCCTCCGAACACAGAACTGCATGACCTACTGAATTGCCTCGCTGCCTACATTGACCTCTCCGATCCCTCAATGCGGCTCGGCACAAACGGAGGACTTGAGAGGGATTGATAGATAGGGATCGCAGTGAAGGGAGGGGAGGCAATCAGCCAAGCAGTTGGACTTTGTTGGCGGAAGCTCCGGGAACCGAAAGTGGTTGTCGAAGCTTCCCTTTTTTCGTAAAGAATGGCGAGTTTGGCGGGACCGGGAAAGAGACACATAGTCACTGGGGCATAGCATAGCAACTAAATACTTGTACAGCGTTGTGGAACATCCGTTATCTTCCGGAACCACAGAATACAGGATTGTGCAGCCGAAGTGACTTCGTGCTATATTTATATTAGGCATATAGGGAATTGCACTGCTTCGGTGCCTTGGTTTAGCTATAGTTGGTTCACGTTAGAAAAGCAAAACAGCAAAATTTCGACTACAAAGATAAGCAATGGGAAAATTCGCCTCGTCAGTTTGTGCCGCAGAAGCAGCAGCGTCAGTGGCTGATGCTGTTCTGTAATTTGCAAGCGCTTGATGGTAGTGGCCCAGAGGCGCGCCATCACACACCAGCCGTACAGTAGAAGACAGGTTGGCTGCTTCATAAAAGCTGGGAGCATAAATTATGCCCAGAAAGCGCATATGCCAATACAGCTAAAATTTCAATTCTGTTTACACCCGTTCGAGTTAGCGCCCAATTCTTATTGAGCGAGGCAGCTATCAGAGCGGGCCAATCGTGATTAGATTGTCACGTGACTTACGTGCCGAGAGAGAGTACGAGAGCGACTTTCTGGCTCCAGGCAACTAGAGAGGGATGAATCTGATGGAGGAAGGCCAATCGCAGGCAACGAAGCCAGCATTGCCAGTGTAATTCGGTGTAAAAACCGGAGTTTTCACTTCACTTGGCTCTCATTTCTCCCTGATTCATTCGTCTACAGCTAATCACAAATTTGGTTTCCCCATGCTTGGGACTGCTACGATTTTCATCTGCCTGGCCAGCGGTGAGTACAACGGTTGATATCGCCTGCTATTACTCCCAGACATGTTGTCATTTTGACAGATACGAGTATGACGTATTAGATCATCTGAGTTTAGCTAGCTTTATTCCACCAATCTAAAAAATATTGCGTAGGTATGTTACAACCCCAACAGTGAGCAACTTGTACTTACAAAGTTGTAAGGTGATAGAAAACTACCCCCCCCCCCCTGCTATAAGTATAAGGAGTTCGCTTTGGTAATTATCGACTCGAATAAATTCGAACTCGCGTTTTTAGCTTAGATTTATTAACTCAGTATTAATTAAACTTTAGATCCTAGAGAAACTCGTCTCCACAAACTTATTGCACCAACTAGCTGTAAGTTACTATAGCTACAGAGATTTTCATAATTCCTAGCGAATAATGCCAAATCAAAGAAGTGGATTCAATTCATTGCTGCAGGCTACACTGTACGTATAGGGGGGAGTGTCAATATTTGCCAGATAATCTCTGATGAAGATCGGCCTAGAGCTATCTATATCAAATAGGTCAATCTAGCGGATTATTACAAGCAAAAGCATCATTGAATGATTGATTGACAAAGAAAGTAATTTTTTGTAGCTTTGCAATTTAGTTTGTGGTTCTGTGCCTAAACGCCTTGAGGGCTTGACCTAACGATTAACCTGTCTCTTTAATTATCTGTCATAACTCGAGTTCTGACAACATAGGATCGAAAATCAATATCTTAAAAGTTGTTAAGTCTCTATTGCATTGTTCTCGCATGTGAAGTCTTTTTGATGGAGCTACTTTTTCCTAAACAATGCCTGGAGGATAATCTATAGCTTTTATCCGTCACTAAAACACAACACCTAAACTGGGATCCCTAGGGATGCGGTCCGATTTTTCCCACTCCTTCGCTATTATCCTCTATTCAATAACTAACATTCCGAAGCTTAAACCATTCGAATCGATGTAATGCCACACAAGAATTAAGAAAATTCAGGTCACTGACTTTTCGAAACTCGGAAGTCGAAGCTTTTGCATGTTGACAGAATGAGCAGCAAGCGAATAGCGCTTTCATGTCCAAGTCGATCGATAGGTGCATTGTAGATTCCTTGGTCAGAGTCAAAGCATTTCGGATTGTTTTTCTTTTTATAACTTCGTTGGTACTAGTAGATGGTAGTCGATTTCCTCAGTTTTGAAATAGAGACAATCAATTAATTTAAAAAGCATGTTTCAATTCTCATTTGCAGCTATCAGCCAAGATGGACAGTTTGCTCTGGCCGCCGACACGCCCCCTGAGTACGTGGTCACGACAATTCTGGTGAGTTGTTTGGAATATTGACAGTTTGATTGATGGCAGCCCGTCATCACTCAGCAACGGTACACCACCCTCGGATCCAACACCTCTGCAATGGTGTGTGTACATTATAGTGCATGGTAGTAAAAGTACATGGCTGCAGTTATCGCGGAGCCGCAACACAGGCGCAAAATTCAGGCTAGGAAACCACGAACTATTGTTGGCAAGAAAGTACAAATTATCAAGACAAACATGCACCAAGTGTTTCTTAGAGGACGACAATGAAACCAAAATTCTCATTAATTGTAATTGAAATATCGATATTAATTCCCGATAATGATTTTTAGAGGAAGTCTCAGGAATGTTTTATATTATTTTGAATTTCTTTCCGCAAAAGACAAGGCTGCTAAAGCTGCTAAGTTGCCCGTACATTGTTGAAATCTCGAAAATTAGATTCCACTTCTTTAAACAAATTTAAAAAATACTTAAATTTTTGTTACTATCGTATGTTACATGGTTAAGATCTTCATCATTATGACATAGAAAATTAAAGTAAGGACCAATTCTTTTAGTATCTTGTAATTAATGTAGTATCTTTTTAAGTTTTCTGTAGATTAAAGATGGGCTAAAAACTGTTACGTTCTGCAGCTAAACCATCAGTGTACATTATTCGAATTTTCCTTCCAAAATTTTTCGTAAAACGTAACCAGACCCAAGAATCAGCTCGCTATAGAACCTAAATAAAACCCTACATTTAACCTCGCCAAATGCGGCACAGTCTGAAGGCTTCGCCACGCAGGACATCAATGGCCGCTGGGTCGGCTTCTTCCCCGACCTGATTGCCGAGTTAGCCAACCGGATGGGCTTCCGGCCGGACATCCGGCGAGTGCCGGACGGACGCTACGGAGGCTACGACAATGCCACCGGGCGCTGGGACGGCATGATCGGCGAGGTGCACGGTCGCAAAGCCGATTTTGCAGCTGCTCCGCTGACGGTCACCGCCTATAGAGAGGAGGCTGTCGATTTCTCGCACGGCGTGCTGAACTTCGGCCTGGTCGTGGTGGCCCGGCCAGCCAAGTGGATCAACGTTGCTGTGCGTCGCGGGCCAGCGTTCTTTCTCACTGTTTTCGACGTCTGGGTGTGGCTCGCCTGCGGCGGCTTGCTGCTGCTCACTAGCCTGTTGCTCTATTGTAACTCCCGCTGTAACCCGCGCGAACCGGAGGGCATGTACTTGCTTGGCGCTGTCTACTCCATTGTTGGCATCGGCTGCTGTCAGGGTAGGGGGGTCACTGAGTTTTTTTCAGTCAATTAGCCGTTTAGGAAGAAGGCTCATGGGTCTTCGCTGCGCGTCTCAATTTTCCAGGTACGACAGGTCAGCCGCGATCATTGGCTGGCCGATGCATCAGCACCGCCTGGTGCCTGTTTGCCGCAGTGGCCACAGTCGCTTACGCTGGCGGATTCCTGTGCACTCTGGTGGCCTCCGAAGGCTCCAGGTCGCGTCACATGTACGCCCCGATGATTAACATCCGGGACAGGTTTAGTAACGATCCCGATTATCTCAAGGACTTTACACCGGCTTGGATCAAAGGCGGCAGTACCGATCACTTCTTCGCCACGGCCAAGGAGGCCCTGTTCCAGCAGTTCAACCGGAAACATCTGGCCGCTCTGCGCAAGCGACCCGAACTGCAAGTTTACTCAATGAAGGAGCTCATCGGCCTGGTGCTGGCCGACACTCAGGTTCTGGCCGTGATGGAGGCGCCCATGGCTGACTTCTTTGTGAAGAAGACCGACTGCAAGGTCATTGTCCTGGGCGACCTCACCAACGACAAGAGTTACGGCCTCGCATTTGCGGAGAACTCCAGCCTGTTGGGCCGCTTCAACCTCGAGCTGCTGCGTCTCCGGGAGGACGGTCGCGTGCTGGACATCTACCGGCGCTACTTCGGCTCTCCCGGAAGCCTCTGCGGCACCAAACTGGAGGCCTCGGCCCGCAGTCAGATCTCCGAGGTTGGCGACGTCCTGGCGCGCATGTTCCGTGGAAGCATTCCGCTGACGTTGAAAAGTTTCATCGGACCAGTCGGGCTTTATTTTGCCGGCCTAGGACTGGCTCTGCTGGCCTTCCTGGCTGACCTGGTCATTCACCACGCATACGAGAGGACCCAGGTGACTAGCTCGTCATCTGTACTCACTTTCACCCCGTGAATGATTGACTGATTGCCAACTTAGCCGATGCTCCTCCACCTTTTCTAGTGGACTAACTTATCCTAAAAAAATCCAATTTCAGTCGAGCTCCGAGCAACAACCAAAATTCCACACGGAAGGCGCGGCTGGTGTGCCTCTAACGACGACTGTTCCCATAGCGGAAGAGTGACGTTTTGATTCAGATTGATTGTTTGAATACTTGATTGAGTGGAATGCAGAATTGACTGGTAGATCATGGAAGACTTAGTGAAGTTATGTTCCGAAGCAAAATCACAGCAGAGTTCTACATGGCTGTTTATTGTAGCTAGATCCACTTGGTATAGTTTTTGAGTCCCGAATAAGACCATTCATTATTATCTATGTTCGAATGGACATAAGAAAACTTATGCGCATGACTCACCAGTCGTGAGGCACGACTCACCAATGATAACCTCGACACTTACAATGTACTGTAGTAGATACACAGGCAAAAATCTGCACGTAAATAGTCACAAATGTTATTTATTTATGACTAGTAGCAATTTTTTACAGACCATAGTTTATCTATCAGTTTCAATGTTACTTGTTGTACAATAGTTTAGGTCGCGAATTTAAAGGCACAAAATACACGCGACGCAAATGGTATTGCACTAAACAGTAAGCGTCGTTTTTTTCTCGATTCGATGTAGATACGATTGAGTATTTACCAGAGTTCCTTAGACTGAAGGAGAGACGCTTAAGCGAATGCCTTTTAAATGTTTAAATTATACTCCTATATATAAGGCTGGACAATACGAAAGTAAAAAAGCGAACAGCTTGAGTACCAAGGAATTGCTGGACTTGAGTAGATTCTTTTGAGATCTGTGCTTAACGAAACCTATAATACAATTCATATCGTAGCATAGGACTTTATGCAGATTTTTTTACGATTGATACTGTGGTTTTCACATTTTTTCAAAGCAAAGCACTGCATATCTAGATTTAGTATTTAAACTAGCTCTTCGGTGCCCCCCAGAGTGCTCCTTTCTATTTAGAAATTTCTATTTCTAAATAGAAAGAAAATCTCCCTGAGCAGTTAGACAAAGCACTTGAAAAATCTCCCAACCAGCTAGTATTTAAATCTGACATTTTCAGTTTATTTACGAATTTTATTTTTTAAACTGCTAACCTGTCTACTGTAAGTAGCAATGCTCGAGAAATTCTTAGTAGCTCGTAGAATATAGCACTTGCAGTCAGTTTCATTTCCTTAAAGGACGTTGCTACAAAAAATTAAGATAAATAAAATTAATATAGGCACTGTTCCGGTCACAGCTGCTGAAGATGCTTCGGACTCCAAGCAAATTTTATTGTCGCACATAGTTCATGGCGCTAGCTGCTGCTGATCGTCGGAGAATCTCAGCGCGCCGAATGAGGCCTCCGGCGTTGGCTCCGGCTGTTCTTGAGCATTCTGAAGCGGCTGGTTGCCCTGCTGCAATTAAGATAAAAAAGTTGAGGATTTGAAAATTTGGAAAGTTTTTTTTGGTTGGTTTCAAATATCCCACGAACCTTGTATCGCTCGTATCGAGTGAATATGTAGACGTCAGCTAGGGCTGCCGAGGCCGACAGCAGCAGGCTGGCCAAATAAAACAGCACCGGGCCAGAGAAGCTGTGAAGGGTCAGCGGCAGGCTGCTGCGAAACATTCTAGCCATCTCCTCGCCAGCCAGGCTCATGGCTACCTGTCAACGCGATTTCATTTGGTGGCTGCTTGCAGTTTTAGATAACAATTAATAACGAATAAATTTTTATGTTGGTAGCTGTTTTTAAGGCCGAATTCTTTCTGAGATTTGGATGATTCTATAAAAAGCTCATACAGAGGGTTAGCCAGGTCTTTTCAACCCATCCAGGGCTCCAGGAAAATGAGTTGTAGCCTAGTGGCTAGGGCGCTTGCCTTATGACCGGAAGGTCGTGGGTTCGAGTCTCGGCTCTAGGAGAGAATTTGTGCCCTTGAGCAAGGCACTTAATCCCGCATTGCTTCAGTCCACCCAGCTTAGATCGGGTACCATTTTGAGCTGGGTAAATTTAGTGTGGGTGTTGCGGCCCCTCCAGCCCGTCAGACTGAAAGCTGTACACAGCCCTCGGATGCGCCGCGCAACTAGCTGCGGCTGTGCCGTGGGCTGTACATCTGATCGGAAGGTCGGGTGTCTAAATTTATTTTTATTGTTATTATTTATTAAGGCTCACCGTTTCGGCTGGCGGCACAGTCTGCCAGCACGGCCCCAGATCCATCTGGAAGTGCTTCCGGTAGGAGTTTCTAATGAAGCCGGACTCGCGCAGCTCGAGGAGCACTCTGTTGACGCCGCGCAGCAGGGTCGAGCCGGACGGGAAGGCGAAGCTGTAGCTGTGATCGTTGATCAGAGTGGCCGCGGCGATCAGCTCACAGCCGCCGAAGCGGGAATAATAGTCGGCCGTGGCCGATTCCAGCACCGCAAAGTAGCGCTCATCGGTTTTGACCAGCTCTAGCAGGGCCTCCACGGAGCTGATGCTGGCTAGCTTGGGATTCTTGTCCAACCCAGCCTGGTATTGCTTGTAGAACATATGGATTAGCGGGTCCTTTGACTCCTTGAAGAAACGGTTCGTACTGCCCTTTGGCAGCCAGACCGGAATGGCGCCTTTAAAAGAATCCGAGCCGACCGGGCTGATTTCCGGTATGTCCTCGATGCCGAATTGGCGCTCCAAGCCGCCGCGGCTCGCCACTAGAGCGCAGACAAAGGCGGCGGTGTAGGAGGCGGCGAATGCGCAGACAAACAACCACCAGAAGGCGGTTAGGCAACGGCCAACTAGCGACTGGGGTGAGCGGCGGTAGCCTGTGTGTTCAAGAATGGAGAAACGTGTCAGAAAAGAGGTCTGTTGTGATGGCTTGTCACTTGCTTAGCCACTTACCCTGAAAGCAGCCAGTGCTAACAGCGTAGAAGAAACTACCAAATAGAGAGAAGTCGTTCATCTGTGCCAGCAAGCTGTGACTGACGCTCGTATTGCGCGCGCTGTGCTCAGCTTGTCGAGCGCGAAACTCGCGCGGATTGTAGCGATCGTTTAGAAACAGGAAGAAGCCGGTCAGGACGAACACCAGCAAGCTTGCGCACCAAACCCCGGCGTCGAAAACGCTTATAAAGAATGTGATGCTGCGGGAGACCTGATTATCAAAGAAGGGAGGAGCTGTAGGGGTAGCGATGCTTATCAAAGGACAGAGGAAGGTGCAGGGGTAGCGATGCTTATCAAAGGACAGAGGAAGGTGCAGGGGTAGCGATGCTTATCAAAGGACAGAGGAAGCTGTAGGGGTAGCGATGCTTATCAAAGGACATAGGAAGCTGTAGGGGTAGCGATGCTTATCAAAGGACAGAGGAAGGTGTAGGGGTAGCGATGCTTATCAAAGGACATAGGAAGCTGTAGGGGTAGCGATGCTTATCAAAGGACAGAGGAAGCTGTAGGGGTAGCGATGCTTATCAAAGGACAGAGGAAGCTGTAGGGGTTAGCGATGCTTATCAAAGGACGGAGGAGTTGTAGGGGGTAGTGATGCTTATCAAAGGACAGAGGAAGCTGTAGGGGTAGCGATGCTTATCAAAGGACGGAGGAGTTGTAGGGGGTAGTGATGCTTATCAAAGGACGGAGGAGCTGTAGGGGTTAGCGATGCTTATCAAAGGACGGAGGAGCTGTAGGGGTTAGCGATGCTTATCAAAGGACGGAGGAGCTGTAGGGGTTAGCGATGCTTATCAAAGGACGGAGGAGCTGTAGAGGTAGCGATGCTTATCAAAGGACGGAGGAGCTGTAGGGGGTAGTGATGCTTATCAAAGGACGGAGGAGCTGTAGGGGTTAGCGATGCTTATCAAAGGACGGAGGAGCTGTAGAGGTAGCGATGCTTATCAAAGGACGGAGGAGCTGTAGGGGGAAGCGATGCTTATCAAAGGACGGAGGAGCTGTAGGGGGAAGCGATGCTTATCAAAGGACAGAGGAAGCTGTAGGGGTAGCGATGCTTATCAAAGGACAGAGGAAGCTGTAGGGGTAGCGATGCTTATCAAAGGACAGAGGAAGCTGTAGGGGTAGCGATGCTTATCAAAGGACAGAGGAAGCTGTAGGGGTAGCGATGCTTATCAAAGGACAGAGGAAGCTGTAGGGGTAGCGATGCTTATCAAAGGACAGAGGAAGCTGTAGGGGTAGCGATGCTTATCAAAGGACAGAGGAAGCTGTAGGGGTAGCGATGCTTATCAAAGGACAGAGGAAGCTGTAGGGGTAGCGATGCTTGTCGAATTCCCTGGAATCGAGAGACCGCAGGGTAGCGAATCTCTCCTTCTCCGACCATGACAACATGAAATATTCAAGTCGCACCTGATTTTTCCAGCGCGGCCGTCGCACAACCACAGTCAGGCCGGTGTCCATAAACTCGTGCGTAAAGTCCACGTGCTTCTCCCGCAGCCCGGACACTGTCAACGGCGCCGCGGCGAAGTCGACCCGTTTGTTAACGACGTCGCCAATTAGGCCGGACCAGCTGCCGTTGTTCTTGTCGTAGGCGCCGAATCGGCCATCGCTAACCATGGTGAAGTTCGGCCGGAATTTTAGCGATTTGCCCAGCTCGCGGACCACATCGGGCACCAGGCCGACCCAGGCGCCCTGGCTGTTCTGAGTGCAGAAGCCTTCGAGCTAATCAATCGAAGGAGAAATAATAATTGTATTTTTGTGGATAGAACTAACTGATTAGATTACCAGTTGGATGGTAGAATAACCAATAAACCAAGAACCATCGCAAAATGATGATAGAATTGTAGTGCTGCAGAACAAATGCTCTCAGATGCCTCCATAATTACTCCAGAATACCCCACGTAGACATCCACTGTTAACGCATAGAATTACAAACAGGAAAAAGGGAATCTCACCTCGATAACGGCCACATTAACCGTTTTTTCTTCGGCAGCTTCAGTCGACGCCAGCATCCCGAAGATGAAGCCAATAAACAAGCAGAAAATTCGCATTTTGCAAATCAGAATTCTGATTCCAATGAGAAGTTTGGAGCCTTAAAACAGGAAGAAGAAATTTCAGAGCTTGAGCTGTTGGAATGCTCTGAGCAGATTTTTTTGTGGACACTGGTATGCACGGCGCTAGCAACGTACTTATTTCTTCTCCACCTCTCCTGCCCATTATTTTCATTCAGTGGAGCCCAGCCAATAGAGGTTTGAGTAAACCAGCAGTGCTTTTCTTCTCTCCTGATTGTGAGTGTACAAAGCCTGCCTTATAGCCAGCCCTGTACCTGTAGTTTCCTACAGCTGGCTCCAGCTGAAGCAGCGCTGGCTATCTATACCAAACTATATGCACAAGCGTGTTAGTGGACTTCGTTCCTGCCTGACGCTCTGCCCCTCACTGTGCCAGTGCGCTCACCAATACGCCCTGACTGGTAGAGAGAAGAAGCAGGGTGTGCGAACTAACTAGTTCATGCATTCTCTTAAGCTTTTTGCTTAGAAGCTTCTTAAGCATTTGATAGAGAATATCTTATAAATTTTGCTGCCCCATTGTAATACTGTATAATATAAACTCTTTTCATCTGCTCAGAATTGAGACAATAATTGCGCGTGTAAGGGCTGCAAGCTGAGTCACAAAAAGTGCAACTAACTGAGCAGGGTAGAAAATACGAGTAATCATGTCAGTAAATGAGTAGTATGGTCAGTAGGTCAGTCAGTCAGTCAGTCAGTCAGTCAGTCTCTCACCCTGTCAGTCAGTCAGTTAGTCACTCACCCTGTCAGTCAGTAAGTCAGTCAGTCAGTCAGTCAGTCAGTCAGTCACTCACCCTGTCAGTCAGTCAGTTAGTCAGTCAGTCACTCACCCTGTCAGTCAGTCAGTCAGTCAGTCAGTCAGTCAGTCAGTCAGTCACTCACCCTGTCAGTCAGTCAGTCAGTCACTCACCCTGTCAGTCAGTCAGTCAGTCAGTCAGTCAGTCAGTCAGTCAGTCAGTCTCTCCCCCTGTCAGTCAGTCAGTCAGTCAGTCACCCTGTCAGTCAGTCAGTTAGTCAGTCGTAGATGTCTCTGCCGTAGAGCTGCAGAGGCTTAATGTCCCAGCGGGTTTTGCTGGTGAACATAATAGCGACAGTCTTAGGCTCAGAGAGCTTAAGACCATTGCTGCGGGCCCAGGTTTCTGCTCTGCGAAGAAAGGCTTGCATGAGATCCCTGAGAGTGCTGGGCGAGGGTCCTGCCACGATAGCAGTAACGTCGTCCGCATAGCCGACTTTGAAGACGGGATCTGGTCCAGGGCTCCTGAGTAGAGCGTCGATGACCATGTTCCAAAGAGTTGGAGTGAGGACGCCGCCTTGTGGGCCTCCTTCACAAACTCTGGTAGTGGCAGTGTGCCCAAGAAGGTGGGCAGTGACCGTACGGTTGGAGATCATATACATGATCCAACGTATGATGGTAGAGTCGGTATTGCGATCGCGAAGTCCACTCTGAAATGCATCAAAAATAACATTTTCAAAGGCCCCCTCTATGTCGAGGAATAAGCCGAGAGCATAGCCGTTGCCCAGCACGGCTCTCTCTAGCTTTTCAACAATCGCATGGAGTGCGCTGTCAGTGGACCTTCCGGGGCGGAAGGCGTGCTGATTGTTACTGAGAGGCATGGCTGTCAGCTCGCAAGCCAGCAGCCGCCAGTGTACGAGCCTCTCAGTCAGCTTTAACAGAAACGAGGTTAAGCTGATGGGCCTGAAGGCCTTAACGCTCTGATAGTCGCCTTTTCCCGGCTTGGGAATAAAGACAACACGAGCATTGGTCCAGCTTTTGGGAATGTACCCTAGCTGGATTGTGGCCTGCAAGATGTTGCAGGTGATTCTCAGAAACCTGGGGATCTTGGCTGCCTCGCGCAAAAGGACAGGGTAGATACCGTCAGGCCCTGGAGATTTGAAAGGCTTGAAGGTTCTGACTGCTTTAGCAATCAGTCCCTCACTAATAAAGCTCGCAGCCAGGTTGGATCCTTCCAGCGAATGGTTGGGTTCCGTGCCAGCTGTGGGAAACTCGGGAAAAAAAGCTGCCCAGCATTTGCTGCAGCACTTCCTGAGGTTCGTTGGTGAGAGAGCCATCATCTTTTTTGATCATGGCTAGTTTGGACATTTTGTCCATAGTAAGGGCCTTGACCAGCCTAGAGGTGGGCCGGTCTTTGTCCAGCTCGTCGCAGAATTGGCGCCACTTACTATCCTTGGCCCTACGGATTTCACACTTGAAATGTCGTGAGGCCTGTCGGAAGAGATCCATGTCATCAGGGTTACGCGACTTCATGGCACGGCGATGAAGACTTTTGGCCTTTTGCCGGAGTTTTCCCAGTTCCGGGTTCCACCACGGAGCTGAGGTTTTGCCTTTGTAGGCCCGAATGGGGCAGGACGCTTCGTAGGCCGCAGTGATGCAGCCCGAAAGCGTCTCAGCCGCGTGATCGACACCCTCACAACTCTTAATCGGATCGCTATCCATG
Source organism: Macrostomum cliftonense (assembly GCA_950096795.1). Taxonomy (NCBI): domain Eukaryota; kingdom Metazoa; phylum Platyhelminthes; family Macrostomidae; genus Macrostomum; species Macrostomum cliftonense. The sequence goes on along the minus strand of CATNEM010000353.1, from coordinate 121,786 downwards.
AGTTCCTGAAGGTGAGAATCAAGGGTAGCCGTGAAGGCTGCCCAGTCAGTATTACGGATGTTGCGTCTCCAAGTTATTGGAGATGGTCGCTTAGTGTCCGTAATGTTGAAGGCTATGAAGAGGTGGTCAGAGAAGGATGGCTCATCGGTCCAGACCCTCCACTCCATAATCCTGTCAAAAAGTCTAGGAGAGGTAAGGGTGGCATCGAGAACCTCCGTCCATCTGCCATTGTTAAAGGTAGGCGTGCTTCCGCGGTTGCAGAGCATAAGTTTAGTACCAGAGATAAGAGCAAGAAGCTCTTCCCCCCTGGTGTTGGTGTCCTTACTGCCCCAGTGCTGATGGTGGGCGTTAAGGTCTCCGCCCACCAGGAGATCAGCATTCTGGTTCTCGCAGTATTGCGCAAGGCGCAGTAAGCTCTCTGGAGCTGGGTCTCCGTCGCCAGGAATATAAATAGAGGCGATGAAGCACTGGCGAGGAGATAGGTAATTGGATTGGATGGCACAGAGGTCCCCATCCGAAAGGTCAGTCCTCAGCCAAGCCTGTAGATGGCTGGCAGCAAGGATGGCCGCACGCGGGCGGCTGTTTCCCGGGCCACACACATAAAAATCAAAGTACCCAGAAGGGATATTGGTTAGCTTACCATTGTAAATCCAGGGCTCCTAGATCAGGATGAAACCTGGCTGATACAGCTCTGCAATCTTCATCAGATTAACTGATGCTGATACGCAATGCTGTAAATTTATTTGGATACAATAGGTCGCTCCTTTGGCGTTGCGGAGCTTATCCATACTGTACTAAATGCAAAAATGGCTTGTACCCGTATCCTTTAAGGGGAGTCGCGTAAAAGACCGTCCTTATCCCAGGTCGACGGGAGATGGCTGGGAGAGGGGAGTCGATCCACGTCCATCGCCTCCTCTTCCTCACCGGCTCCAGCGGCAGACTCCGCAGACTCCGAGGTCAGGGTGGAGAGGGTATCTCCATCTGAATCGTCGTCTGCAGACCCCACCAGAGTCGCCGAAGAGGGCTCGGAGTCCGAGGTCGTGGCCTCCTCCGCAGCTCCTTCTCCAGATGGAGAGTTTTGGCCGCTCCTTCTCCAGATGGAGAGTTTTCCTGCTCCTGGGGTTTGGCCGAAGCCTCTTCCTCAGTCGCAGAGCTCTCGCCTGCGGTTGGGTCGGGCACAGTGTCGACCTTGGGATCAGCTTGCGCCTTTCCTTTGGCTTTGGGCTGTGCCTTCCCGCCGCTGGAGACACCAGGGTTGGCCTTCGCCTTCCCTTTGGCAGTTTTGCCTCGGCGAAGCTTGAGCTTCAAAGCACCCAGCTGAAAAAGAGAGTCGCTGGGGTACTTTTTCGTCCAGGCCTCAGACAGACCGAGGACAACTGTATTTCCCGCGTCCCCCCTACGAACTTTCCGATGATATATCAGTCCGCTCGCAGGGAGTTCGGGGTTAAGGTGCAGTAGGACCTTCCGGATTACATCCGGTCCCGCTGCGGTGCTCTTCGCAGGGACGAACACCAAGTAGGGTGTTGTCTTTGGGCGCTGGCCGTCCCGCGAAAAAAGGGGGCGGCCGAGATCAGCACCCAAGGAAACCGCCGGCAACCGTTGGAGCAGCTGCCGGGCGTCTTCCTCACTGCTCGGAGCAATGAAGATAGTTGGTCCTCGAAGGACCATGCGCTCGATGCCGATGGAGATACCCTCCTCGACAGTCAGCTCAATAAGGAGAGAGTCAATGGCGCACCAGACCTCTTGCAGCTTATCTGCGGACCAGTCCCGGTCGCGACACTGGACGATCACTCCCGGGATCTTGCCCTTGGCTTTTGCTGCGAATGTCGCCCCTGTTGGAGCTTCCCCGCTAGCTTGGGCCATTGTTTGCGCCGCGGCTTGGGCCTCAGCCGCCACGGCAGCCTCCCAGTGGGCACCGCCGCAGCACTGCTGGAGCCTCCACCAGCCTGCCCGTCAGGTTGCTTTGAGGAGCTGCTTGCTTCAGCACCCTTGGCGGGCGCCGCCGCTTGAGCCCTCTCGGCTTCCTTCTTGGCCTGCTTTTTGGCGCGTTGCTTGGCGCGTTTGCGTTCAAGCCGGGCTTTCTGAGCCTCGTCGGATCTGCCAGTTTTGGCCGGTCCTTTTGGCTCATTGCCCATGGGTCCCTTGGATCCACCAGCGGAGCTGGCAGGTCGCTTTGGACCCTCCGGATGGTTTCGGCGTTGGTTGGATCTGCCAGCAGAGCCGGCCGGTCCTTCCTTCGCCACGGTAGAGGATTCAGTCAGTTGGGATCTGCCAGCTGAGCCGGCCGGTCCCTCAGACTGAGGTTGGAGTTTGGAAGGGTCTCCGTCCCTAGAGTTTTGGTTATTATCCATAATCGGCTCGAAGGCCATGAGTAAATGTAGGTGGTCTTCCCCTAAGGGCAAGGTACCCGCCCGGCCGATTCACCAAAAACCGGGCAGTAGACCGAAAAGAAACCCTCAAGGCTGGCCCGACACCAAGAGGGGGAGGGGGAACCGCTAGCGACCAGAATACTCCCTGGCCAAAAACCCATCAGCGCGGTAAACACTGGGGCATGTTAGAGGGCGCGTTTAAGCCTCGCCCAAGCCCGTGGACTGGCCACGTACCCTGCTAGCCATGGGGGCTAGCCATGGTTTTAGGGTTGAACCCGGCCCCAGCTTCCTCAGAGAGGTACCTGGGTACCCAAGGCCTGGGTAAGCGAGCCAGGGATGAAACCCTGTACCCAAATTTGTATACCGGCTGGGTGCTTCTGGCGCCAGAGCCCAAGCAGTTTGGTTGGCCTAAGGCCAGCCTTAACGCTCGCGGGACGAGAACCCTTGGGTTGACTTGCAAAGCGGGGGTGGCGTTTTGCGGCTGCCAGTGGCAGAAATAGTGCGCGCAAATCACCACCTTGCCATGCCTGCCAAAAAAGAGGGAGGCAGGTGCTGAGCATCGCAGATCGTAGCCCGTGGGCCTAATCTGGCTCATACACAGCTGGCGTTCCGCAATGCCCGTGCGAGCAGTCAGTCAGTCAGTCAGTCAGTCAGTCAGTCAGTCAGTCAGTCAGTCAGTCAGTCAGTCACTCACCCTGTCAGTCAGTCAGTCAGTCAGTCAGTCAGTTAGTCAGTCGGTCAGTCAGTCAGTCAGTCAGTCAGTCAGTCATTCAGTCAGTCAGTCAGTTAGTCAGTCAGTCAGTCAGTCAGTCAGTCAGTCAGTTAGTCACTCACCCTGTCAGTCAGTCAGTCAGTCAGTCAGTCAGTCAGTCACTCACCCAGTCAGTCAGTCAGTCAGTCAGTCAGTCAGTCAGTCAGTCAGTCAGTCAGTCAGTCAGTCAGTCAGTCAGTCAGTCAGTCAGTCAGTCACTCACCCTGTCAGTCAGTCAGTCAGTCACTCACCCTGTCAGTCAGTCAGTCAGTCAGTCAGTCAGTCACTCACCCTGTCAGTCAGTCAGTCAGTCACTCACCCTGTCAGTCAGTCAGTCAGTCAGTCAGTCAGTCACTCACCCTGTCAGTCAGTCAGTTAGTCAGTCACTCACCCTGTTAGTCAGTCAGTTAGTCAGTCAGTCAGTCAGTCAGTCAGTCAGTCAGTCAGTCAGTCACTCACCCTGTCAGTCAGTCAGTCAGTCAGTCAGTCAGTCAGTCAGTCAGTCAGTCAGTCAGTCAGTCAGTCAGTCAGTCACTCACCCTGTCAGTCAGTCAGTCAGTCAGTCAGTCAGTCAGTCAGTCAGTCAGTCACTCACCCTGTCAGTCAGTCAGTTAGTCACTCACCCTGTCAGTCAGTCCGTCAGTCACTCACCCTGTCAGTCAGTCAGTCAGTCACTCACCCTGTCAGTCAGTCAGTCAGTCAGTCAGTCAGTCAGTCAGTCAGTCAGTCAGTCACTCACTCAACCTGTCAGTCAGTCAGTCAGTCAGTCACTCACCCTGTCAGTCAGTCAGTCAGTCACTCACCCTGTCAGTCAGTCAGTCAGTCGGTCAGTCAGTCAGTCAGTCAGTCAGTCAGTCAGTCAGTCAGTCAGTCAGTCAGTCAGTCACTCACCCTGTCAGTCAGTCAGTTAGTCACTCACCCTGTCAGTCAGTCCGTCAGTCACTCACCCTGTCAGTCAGTCAGTCAGTCACTCACCCTGTCAGTCAGTCAGTCAGTCAGTCAGTCAGTCAGTCAGTCAGTCAGTCAGTCAGTCAGTCAGTCAGTCAGTCACTCACCCTGTCAGTCAGTCAGTTAGTCACTCACCCTGTCAGTCAGTCAGTCAGTCACTCACCCTGTCAGTCAGTCAGTCAGTCACTCACCCTGTCAGTCAGTCAGTCAGTCAGTCAGTCAGTCAGTCAGTCAGTCAGTCAGTCAGTCAGTCAGTCAGTCAGTCAGTCAGTCAGTCAGTCAGTTAGTCAGATAGTAATTGAATTCAATTTAGCCTACTTCTAGTAGTTTGTTTCAGAATTTTAAATCTTTGAATTCATATTATTTCCAATGCACTAAAGCAACAGACTGTAAACTGCCTATGAAAGACTCCCAAGCAAATTGGCAGGCAGACGGTCCAACATGAAATTCGTTACACAAACAGTCTATATGAAGAGAAACGGATTGCAGACACGCGTAGGCATGCCAGCAAATATATTATCGCTGCACAGACAGCAGAAGCTGCTCCGGTCCCGCTGCGGTCGAATTATTTAGATTAATAATTAGCCCAGAGCTAAGACATACACGATCGTTGTGGCTGAAGCCGGGTCAGTTTCGGAGGATCCTTCGATAACGGGACACAGCTATCGTTACGTTCGATCGCACTCTGACGCGGGCAGGGGGAGAACAGCTCTCGGACAGATCAGTCCGAACCTGGAATAATTGACACTTACTTCGATGGGAGATTTTTGGGTAACTACCATGTTAATTGCACCGCTTGTAAACATTAGTCGGTAAAGCCGGATATGGCGTGGCAAAATATAAATCCTAGCTTTCTGATGGGTCTCTGAAAAAAAACATTGTTTTTAATTAAATGAATGGCGAAAACAAATTCTTGATTTAAAAAAAAAAATAATTTTCTATCTTGTCGATTTTTTTTAAAGATTTTACAAGAACTGAGTGCCGCTATCTTCCTGTCGATTTGTAATTGAAGCCGCAGCTAGCTTCCGCGGCGCATCCTAGGGCTGTGTACACCTAGCTGTTCAGTCCTGACAGGCTGGAGGGGCCGCAACACCCACTCTGAATTTACTTAGCTCAAAATGGTACCCAATCTCAGCTGGGTTGCACTGAAGAAATCCACGATTAAGTGCCCTGCTCAAGGGCCAAATTTTCCCCTCTAGAGCCAGGGATCGAACCCGCGACCTCCAACCAAAAGGTGACACGATAAGCAGGCAAGTATCCTTGTTACATGCTTTAGTTTCGGGCCAAGGTCCTCGTCAAATTTGATGCAGCGAAAGGTTAATGAATACATTCTATCCCAGATGAGGATTAACAGTGCTAATAGGACAAAATTCCTAGCTTAGCGCGCGACCAAAGCAACAAGGAAGCAGAGAAAAACTAAATAGGGATGAAAGATGAGTCCGGAGATGCAAGAAAAAATTCCCGGAGCCGGAATGTCCTGCCGCAGATTTCTGACCGCCGGTTAATCATCGCTCCGGTCGGAATTCTTGGCTCATTTTCTGTCTCCCGGAGCTGCATTTCACCAGGGGTGGCTGGGCTCGCCGTCTCCTTGATAAGGGCCTTTGGCCTAATCCCAGAAAGAAACAGAAGCATCTGCTGATGCCGATAGCAATCTGTTAAGACTTGCGCCTGGCTAAATTGCTTTTAACTACAAATATCTTGTCGTTCGCTTAGGCCGTAGAAAAGTTCCGTCAACTTAAAAATTTGATTAATGCTCTGTTATGGGAAACCATTTGACTTGCACTTTCGGCTTAATGGTTGGAAGTGTTTTAGCGGTTATGGAACCCCAATTTTAATGGAAGAGTTTTTTAATTGGACCAGACAGGCAGAAATTTTAATTGACAGGATATTTGCATAATTTCTATTATTAGAACTTGCAGTAATATTATAATGCGGTGAGCTTGTCTTCTCACAGTGAAATGGTTCGACAGTTTAACAGAGATCTATGATTCTTTATCTCATCCCATCTGAAACTGGCACTGATTTTCCCGAGGTTTATACTAATACTAAGACTCGTAGTAGCTTAATATAGCAATCTGAGGTTAGGCCTTCATGAATATGCATAGTAAAGGTGAGCTTCTCTGTGGGTAGTAGATCTACTAGGCAAATCAATGACTTTCGAATACCGATTTGAACTTTTTTCGTTTCACGAGTATTTATTCATGCGGTTCGATATTTGACCTTTTTAGCTCGTAGTTCGCGTATTTATTGGTGCAAAAAACAATAAAAAAACTTTCGACATTAAAAGCGAATGACCTTGAAACATGGCTGAACGAAAATACAGTTAACTTCTCATAAAGCGTGAGAGAAAGCTTTTGAAATCAAAATACAAGTTGATCATATCCTTTGATAGACCGCCACCTCACATTCCCCCAGTCTGAACTGTCCTTTGATAGACCGCCACCTCACATTTCCCCAGTCTGAACTGTCCTTTGATAGACCGCCACCTCTCATTCCCCCAGTCTGAACTGTCCTTTGATAGACCGCCACCTCACATTTCCCCAGTCTGAACTGTCCTTTGATAGACCGCCACCTCACATTCCCCCAGTCTGAATTGTCCTTTGATAGACCACCACCTCACATTCCCCCAGTCTGAACTGTCCTTTGATAGACCGCCGCCTCACATTCCCCCAGTCTGAATTGTCCTTTGATAGACCGCCACCTCTCATTCCCCCAGTCTGAATTGTCCTTTGATAGACCGCCACCTCTCATTCCGCCAGTCTGAATTGTCCTTTGATAGACCGCCACCTCTCATTCCCCCAGTCTGAATTGTCCTTTGATAGACCGCCACCTCTCATTCCGCCAGTCTGAATTGTCCTTTGATAGACCACCACCTCTCATTCCCCCAGTCTGAATTGTCCTTTGATAGACCGCCACCTCTCATTCCGCCAGTCTGAATTGTCCTTTGATAGACCGCCGCCTCACATTCCCCCAGTCTGAATTGTCCTTTGATAGACCACCGCCTCACATTCCCCCAGTCTGAATTGTCCTTTGATAGACCACCGCCTCACATTCCCCCAGTCTGAATTGTCCTTTGATAGACCACCACCTCACATTCCCCCAGTCTGAATTGTCCTTTGATAGACCGCCGCCTCACATTCCCCCAGTCTGAACTGTCCTTTGATAGACCGCCGCCTCACATTCCCCCAGTCTGAATTGTCCTTTGATAGACCGCCACCTCTCATTCCGCCAGTCTGAATTGTCCTTTGATAGACCGCCGCCTCACATTCCCCCAGTCTGAACTGTCCTTTGATAGACCGCCACCTCTCATTCCCCCAGTCTGAACTGTCCTTTGATAGACCACCGCCTCACATTCCGCCAGTCTGAATTGTCCTTTGATAGACCGCCACCTCTCATTCCCCCAGTCTGAATTGTCCTTTGATAGACCGCCACCTCTCATTCCGCCAGTCTGAACTGTCCTTTGATAGACCGCTGCCTCACATTCCCCCAGTCTGAATTGTCCTTTGATAGACCGCCGCCTCACATTCCCCCAGTCTGAACTGTCCTTTGATACACCGCCACCTCACATTCCCCCAGTCTGAACTGTCCTTTGATACACCGCCGCCTCACATTCCCCCAGTCCGAATTGTCCTTTGATACACCGCCGCCTCACATTCCCCCAGTCTGAATTGTCCTTTGATACACCGCCGCCTCACATTCCCCCAGTCTGAATTGTCCTTTGATAGACCGCCACCTCTCATTCCCCCAGTCTGAACTGTCCTTTGATAGACCACCGCCTCACATTCCGCCAGTCTGAATTGTCCTTTGATAGACCGCCACCTCTCATTCCCCCAGTCTGAATTGTCCTTTGATAGACCGCCACCTCTCATTCCGCCAGTCTGAACTGTCCTTTGATAGACCGCTGCCTCACATTCCCCCAGTCTGAATTGTCCTTTGATAGACCGCCGCCTCACATTCCCCCAGTCTGAACTGTCCTTTGATACACCGCCACCTCACATTCCCCCAGTCTGAACTGTCCTTTGATAGACCGCCGCCTCACATTCCCCCAGTCTGAATTGTCCTTTGATACACCGCCGCCTCACATTCCCCCAGTCTGAATTGTCCTTTGATACACCGCCGCCTCACATTCCCCCAGTCTGAATTGTCGCTTGTACGCTGCTCGTCTTCTTTCTATGGCTTATTACAACCATATCCTCTGCCATCTATGCCATCTCAGTAATATAAATACGCCAGTAGGAAGGATGCGCATTTTCCAAGTCGGTGCATTTTCTGCAGGAGCGTAGCGTAATCTGCTGCAGACGGTCTGACCGTCCCGATCAGTTAATTAAGTCTGCGCGCTCGTGCATCGAGGAAGACCTTTTCGCATGCTTAGATAGATAAAAAATTGGCCATAAAAAGCCAGCCAGAGCCCCATTGGACTCTTGGCCGGCCAACCAATTAACGCGCTCCACGCACGGACCTTTTCTTCTTCTTTTCAGACTCGCTAAAGGTCGGCGAGCTCTACGAACGGCAATAATCCTCAAAACCGGTTATTATTGCAGTTGGAATTCTCAACAGCAGGGAAAAAGACAGGCCACTGGCGGCTAAACCGATCCCGGTAACAATGACCTCCGAAGAGGAGGAGCAGATTCCGCTGGAGCAGCAGTCGAACGGAGCTGCAATGTTTCCAACTAGTAGGAGGCCCACTACGAAAAGTCAGTGGTCCTACCTGGCCCACAGACTGGCTGTTTATGGCCGGACAACATCGATGCCCGGTAAGAAATTAAATAGTCGGATAGAGATAGATAGATAGATAGATAGATAGATAGATAGATAGATAGATAGATAGATAGATAGATAGATAGATAGATAGATAGATAGATAGATAGATAGATAGATAGATAGATAGCTAGATAGATAGCTAGATAGATAGATAGATAGACAGATAGATAGATAGATAGATAGATAGATAGATAGATAGATAGATAGATAGATAGATAGATAGATAGATAGATAGATAGATAGATAGATAGATAGATAGATAGATAGATAGATAGATAGATAGATAGATAGATAGATAGATAGATAGATAGATAGATAGATAGATAGATAGATAGATAGATAGATAGATAGATAGATAGATAGATAGATAGATAGATAGATAGATAGATAGATAGATAGATAGATAGATAGATAGATAGATAGATAGATAGATAGATAGATAGATAGATAGATAGATAGATAGATAGATAGATAGATAGATAGATAGATAGATAGATAGATAGATAGATAGATAGATAGATAGATAGATAGATAGATAGATAGATAGATAGATAGATAGATAGATAGATAGATAGATAGATAGATAGATAGATAGATAGATAGATAGATAGATAGATAGATAGATAGATAGATAGATAGATAGATAGATAGATAGATAGATAGATAGATAGATAGATAGATAGATAGATAGATAGATAGATAGATAGATAGATAGATAGATAGATAGATAGATAGATAGATAGATAGATAGATAGATAGATAGATAGATAGATAGATAGATAGATAGATAGATAGATAGATAGATAGATAGATAGATAGATAGATAGATAGATAGATAGATAGATAGATAGATAGATAGATAGATAGATAGATAGATAGATAGATAGATAGATAGATAGATAGATAGATAGATAGATAGATAGATAGATAGATAGATAGATAGATAGATAGATAGCTCGTAGATAGATAGATAGATAGATAGATAGATAGATAGATAGATAGATAGATAGATAGATAGATAGCTCGTAGATAGATAGATAGATAGATAGATAGATAGATAGATAGATAGATAGATAGATAGATAGATAGATAGATAGATAGATAGATAGACAGATAGATAGATAGATAGATAGATAGATAGATAGATAGATAGATAGATAGATAGAGATTATATTGGTAATAGCTTCTGTTGTCAAGGCCCGTGCACCTTACTTTCCGTATTAATTTGAGGTTTCTTGAGGCAAAATCTGATCCCTCTTAGATTCCGGCTGTCACTTTCTACTTTCATATTCTAATCCACTTCAGTCCTTCACTTCCCATTTCGCTGATCTGGGCTGTATTCCCCTCTTTTCGCTGCCTTTCTGTACTCCAGTTTTGCCTGCATCCGAGGCAGCCTTTGTAGCGAGTTTTTCTCCCACTGATCAAAAAGATCCATTAAAAGTTTCGAATTATTATAGTTCGACTTTCGTTAGCCACAAATTTCTGCGCGTTCGTATAAACCGATTGGTTCAGATAGCAAAATTCCATAGGTTGGCCTTTGAAGTCATGGAAAAAATGTTAAAAAAAATAATTACCACCAATTGGAACTCTAGGCGATCAGCGAAATACGAGCGTACCTGAGAATTCAATAATCATCCATTCACAACGCAGCCAGCTGACAGCATGACTGACAACAGAACCAAGTTCACCACTCAACTATACCTTTTCCACTTCAAGTCTGTCAAAAGTAACTTCAAATCTGTCAAAGATAGCAGAAACGCATACATTCAGCGCGCAAGCCGAGTGCCAACTAAGTGTCTATGGCAAACAACCTCAGATCAATTCTGTCACAAGTAACTTCAAATCTGTCTTCAATTAATCAAGTCCGTTTATTTTCAACAGTCGAGCAGTTACAGTCAAAAGTGAAGTTCATGCATTAAGCAAAGATCGGCGATCAAGGCAGGCTTGTCCTAGCTTGTATCTATGACAGATTTGAACTTACTTTAGACAGATTTTAACTTGAGAATTGCCATAGACATTAAGTTCCTGTGCCGAACGTTTAGTCAGTCTGCAGTCCTTTTTTCTATCCCGGAAATTTCCACTCCCTATCTTTCCTATGGACAGATTTGAAGTTACTTGTGACAGAATTGATCTGAGGTTGTTTGCCATAGAAACTTAGTTGGCACTCGGCTTGCGAGCTGAATGTATGCGTTTCTGCTATCCTTGACAGACTTGAAGTGGAAAAGGTATATTATTCCTTGCAGATGGAATTTCTTTGTCGCATTAGCATAAGTCAAGCGGCTCAACTCTACACACTGTGACATTATCGTCAGCAGAGAACTGTGCCCTCTTGTTTCCTCTCGCGCCAATTAGCTGTAGGAGCTCCTCTGAGGCAGGTCGCACTTGTCGCGTGTCATGTCTGAGCAGTCTGTGGGATTGCTAAAATGGGAAGGGACCTACTGCTCCGAAACTCAGTGCAATTAAGTACTCTACGCAGTATTCTAAACAGTGTGAACAAGTTACTTGAGATCAACTAGTACAGAGTCAAACTGAGAGGATTTTCATTAAAAATTCAAGGATTTATAAGCTGCATCTGCAGTTTTGGTTGGACTTTTCAATTTAGGCCATTGTGACCAATGCGCTGAGGTCCATGGAGGAAACTGGGAAACTTTTCTTATGGGATCTAGCTCTGCTCTGTAGAAAACAGAAACCTCATGACGCTGCATCAATGCCAAGGGAAACAATACAAAATACTATTTCAGCCTTGAAAGCCAACAAAAAACGAGTTCCTAAAAGACGATTAGGAAAGTCATTAGAAAGCCACAGCAAAGAAAAGAAGGTGACGAAGGAGGACGCCATCGGCCACTGTAGGCGAAGTGGGCGTGAACCAGCAAGACGGGCAAGACTGCTTCCGGTTTCGTGACAGAAGGATCCCCTGACGCGATTCGTCAGGAAATGAGTGAACGCCGAATTATTCCCATGCTCCCCACAGGCTATTCAGGAAAATGTTGTCCCACACGGGAACAGTTCTGCTCTAACTAGCCCGACTGGCGAACAACTGGAATTGTAAACTCAAATCGATTTGCAATCTGCAGCAGCACCTCGCCTCAATTCGCATTCTAATGCAGGACTCTAGCGGACCACTCTTTGGTATTCGTGCCGTCAGCAGCTTTCTACCGCTGCCTATTTGCTTAGTTGCCATTGGCTTCCCCTTCTTGCATTCTGACGTCAGGCCCGTCAGGTCTTTTTTGATTTTTCCCTTTCAGTCGGTGGTTACTTGACACTGATAATATTAGTAATGATCTGCAGGAAGGCTGTAGACACCTTGACGCTTGAAGCGACTATGTCCCACAACCAGCGAGGGCATTACTGTCGATTGCGCTGACTCCTGAAGCGCGTTCAGTCACACTAAATACCGTATGCAGGCATAGACACACGGTGCACAGCGGACATCCGGAATAGCACCCAGTCACGCACTCAAAATATGGTGTACAAGCGTTCTCCAGGAATGTACACTCTCTCATGGGTGTGAATTGCGCAACTGGCCCATAGCCCACCAAACAAGGACATCTAGAGTAGACTCTTACAAAAGTGACTCCTAGTGGTCCTTGTCATCAAATTCGTGCAAAAAGCCCCAAATTACGCTCGTAATTTTTCACTGTATGCCAAACTTTGCTAGGGAAAATAATCAACCTCAGGGGGTCGAACCTGGACCAAGTAGAGCACAAGGCAGACGGACTTAACCGCCAAGCCACTCGACCCCGTGGTTACGTGACACTTCTTAATATTTTTTATGGCTAGCTACTTAAAATAAATTCATTTTCTGGGTTTTTTCACAAACCCACAGTCCAGTAGGCTTCATACAAAGTAGTCCCTGATTTCCTTCTTTCATAAAAGAATTCTTCAGTTTTGAGGGCACAAAGCGCGCAGCTGTCCGAATGCTTCACAGAAGCTTGTTTTGTTCCCTTCGCGGAAATTTTCTTAAATTGTTGCCTCATTTCTTGTGGAAGGTTAAGAAACTATCAAGTACATTTGTCACACTGTGACAGCGAACATGAGCGAAGTGCGAAAAAATATTTGGAAAGAGAGACATTTTTTGGATCGGGACCCTCGGACAGACAACTGAGAAGTTAGCGATGGGATAGGATTGCCCTTTTAAAATTAAAAAATCCCCTTTTTTGCAGGCGTCAACAGGCTGACCGAGGCGTCCAGCACAGCCAGCCGATTCTACTGGTGCCTCCTCGGCCTGCTGGCCTCGTGCTTCTGCATCTACCACGTCGTGTGGCTGATCTACGCCTTCGAGACCAGCCCGGTGAGCTCCGTGCTGCGCCAGGGCGCTACGCCGTTTGTCTTTCCCGACGTGACAATCTGCTCGATGACGCCGACCGATGCGACACTAATTAACGAGCACATCAACGAATACAGCAAGCTGCACTATTTCTACGCTACTATAATTATACCGCCAAAGCCGAAACAGTTGCAAACTATTCGTCAGGTGCTGAACTGGACAGGTAAATTGCAGGCAGACTATTTGTTGGTGATTTTTTTTCGTGATAGGTAGTGATACATATTATTATTATTACTATTGAGTTATAGTAATAATAATGATATGTAGGCTACTGAGTTGTAGCATTGTGGCTAGGGCGCCTGCCTTATGACCAGAAGGTCGTGGGTTTGAGTCCCGGCCCCTAGGAGACAATTTGTGCCCTTGAGCAAGGCACTTAATCCCGCATTCAGTCCACCCAGCTGTGATTGGGTACCAGCATATGCTGGGTAATAACTGATCCTGAAGCAGGCCCATCTTACCCTGTCACTGTGCGGCTTTGTGAGTGAAGATTCACTGTTCGCCAGGCAGGTTCAAAATAAAAAATGGAGCTGGCAGTGGGGTGCCTGCCATGCCTGAGAGTGTTTCAGGTGCAACGGGTGTGTGCAGTCTTCACCTGCATCAGCACCCACGCTACAGGTTTACCTGTCAGCGTCTATTATTATTATTATTATATTATTATTATTATTAACATTATTATTATTATAGATAGTTAGCTTTGTCAACACTATAGTGAAAAGGCTAAAATTTAGTATGCTGTGTGTAATTGGACTTTCTAAATAGTCATTCCATGCTTTAAAATTGTTGTCAGAACGCTAAAACTGAAAGTTGAATTTTTCTGTGTATCCTTGACGTAGTGCACAAAGTATTTCGTTGTAGGGGATTTTAGGAACAATACGTCTTTGGGTTTATACGGCTACTTGTGATTGTTAAGAGTAAAACTAAGGTATCAAGCGTACGAATCAATTTTACAATTCAATGTACTTTTGATCAACTCTTTCTTTCCTCAAATCGTTCGAAAATCTTGTGATCCGAAATAGCGTGTTTGGATGCTGTGTAATTTGGTAAATATGTACTTAACTTCACTAGACTTTACGAAAGTCGATGATATTTAAACGGAAATAAGTCACGTCTGGGTGAGGAGGGGGTAAGCGGGCATGGCGGTAATTCGTCTGTCTGTCTCTAGTGCTAAAAACTTTGGCTTCGATTTACTTAAATTTAAATTTGGACCATTGGGCACGCATTGCTTGCCTGGGCTTGTACACCACCGCATCAATTCTGTGCGTTGCCCAGCGAGTAGAAAATCTGGGCGGATGCGTTACCCATGTATAAGCTTGTGCCTATCCATCGATAATTTGGATCTGCAAGCCTGCCCCCCTCTCTCATCAGGCTGGATCTGCAAGCCTGCCCCCCTCTCTCATCAGGCTGGATCTGCAAGCCTGCCCCCCTCTCTCATCAGGCTGGATCTGCAAGCCTGCCCCCCTCTCTCATCAGGCTGGATCTGCAAGCCTGCCCCCCTCTCTCATCAGGCTGGATCTGCAAGCCTGCCCCCCTCTCTCATCAGGCTGGATCTGCAAGCCTGCCCCCCTCTCTCATCAGGCTGGATCTGCAAGCCTGCCCCCCCTCTCTCATCAGGCTGGATCTGCAAGCCTGCCCCCCTCTCTCATCAGGCTGGATCTGCAAGCCTCCCCTCTCTCTCTCATTAGGCTGGATCTGCAAGCCTCCCCTCTCTTTCTCATTAGGCTGGATCTGCAAGCCTCCCCTCTCTTTCTCATTAGGCTGGATCTGCAAGCCTCCCCTCTCTTTCTCATTAGGCTGGATCTGCAAGCCTCCCCTCTCTTTCTCATTAGGCTGGATCTGCAAGCCTCCCCCCTCTCTCTCTCATTAGGCTGGATCTGCAAGCCTCCTCTCTCTCATTAGACTGAATCTGCAAGCCTCCTCTCTCTCTCTCATCAGGCTGGATCTGCAAGCCTCCTCTCTCTCTCTCATTAGGCTGGATCTGCAAGCCTCCTCTCTCTCTCTCATTAGGCTGGATCTGCAAGCCTCCTCTCTCTCATTAGACTGAATCTGCAAGCCTCCTCTCTCTCTCTCATTAGGCTGGATCTGCAAGCCTCCTCTCTCTCTCTCATTAGGCTGGATCTGCAAGCCTCCTCTCTCTCTCTCATTAGGCTGGATCTGCAAGCCTCCCCCAGTCTCTCATCAGGCTGGAACAGCCTGACGAGGAGAAACAAAGAAGTACACACACTTTATAAGCTTGTGGCTCTGTACAATATCATTACGTGTTAGGAATGGGCATTAGTTCTCAGTATATTGTCTGTGGCACAATGTCATTAAAAGCTTTTTTGCAGGGGTCCCCTTCACAGCATCAGAACTCTACAATGAGCTTTAAGCGCACCAGTAGTTAAATTCAATAGTCAAATGTCAGAATTGAAAAATGTCTGACTGGCGGAGACATTAAAGATGGAAAGAAATTCCAAGTTCTATTTCTAACCAATTCTGATTGCTGCACTTACGCATCGAATGTTTCTATAAGTCTTTAAGTGGCATAAGTGGTCGTTTTTTCCATTGTGTCACCGAAAGGCATCCAGTGCCCATAGGCTTATTCAGGTAGTTCCTGTTCGTAAAATCGGCAGCGCTATTTACCATGGGCGTTGGCCCACTTGAGCCGGATGTGAAAGATGGAACTTTTCGGGGAAATCAACGGATGACTAATCAACTAATTAGCTACTGGGATTGTAAGTGCAATTACCGGCTAGTTAACAAGCTTTCAGCTAGAAAGACCGCGTGTCACAAAAGATCGCGGCACTATAAAACGGATTGCCTGCATTTTAAACGCTAAAAAACGTCCCAGTTTTGTTCCTACCGTACCATCGGGATTTCAACTCACCGATTGTCCAAGCGCTTGCTTGCACTTTTTGGTGCAACATGGTGACCTTAAAGCCTAGTGGAAAAGCTCACAGGGAACCAAGAAAACCTTGGCGCACACGCAAACAGACCTGCATCTCTTATGGATCTTATTTTAGTTAGTACTGTAGCGCTGGACGGACAAATGGTTCAAGCAATTTTTAACGGAAAAAATTGATCACATGAAAGAATAAAGACTTAGGCCATGATTAGTGGGCAAAATTGAACACCTATAGGCATTCTCAGTTCCTGGTTTATAGCAAAAAAACTTGTGATTGCGCTTTGGACCTGAACGCATAACCTGCGTTGACAAGGAGACAATTTGCGTGTGACGCATAACCTGGCCCTGGTGACCTTCAATCGGGAGAAATCTCCTTCCTGCTTTTGGCATGCCATTTTATGCTCCTGTAGCCCGACCGCTTATGGGCCAGAAAAGGCGCAGGGCGGTTTTTCCGGCAATTTTTTTAGGATCATTCTTCTTGACATAGTGCCTCTTGACTGCTGTCTTGATCTGTACGACAGGCGGTGCGGTAGTGTTGGCGAAACCGACTCCGATCGGACAAGTGAACCGATAGCGCTCGCCGGCTCACTCAGTCAGGCATTATCTCCCGTTGTCCCTGTTGTAAAATCAATCCCGATTCCCGGCCTTTTTGTTCTGTGTTTAATCGCTCTAAAAGTGGGGTATTTGTGTGTCGATAGCTGGCGGGCTTTTGTCGCAAAAAGAGCGGCTTTTCTCTCTTACACTCTCTTGGTTGGCATTTTGCTTGCTTTCTGAACTGCCTAAGCTAAGGATTAAATTTCTTGCAGCCAAATTATTTTCCTAGCATTGCTCGGGGGGGGGCGCGACCGCTTGACCAGAAATCAGGGGTTGTAAGGCTAAAGTCAATCTTGATGAGTCATTATAGTAGAAAAAACAACGCTTGAAATAAACTGATTGAACTTAATTAGAAAAAGATTGTTAGATGATCATGTCTTAAATGACGAGTTAGCTTCTCGATTTGGGAATTCAATAAAAAAATGATTCAAACGAACTCAAAATCCATTTAATAGCACATAAGCTCATAAGCAGGTGTACATGTGCCCTGACTTTCTCATCGTCCGTCAATGTACACTCAGCATGCCTTGGGGGTCGGCTTTCATAGGCGTATATTAAACAACACCCCTCCAGCCTGTACAAACCTCAAAAAATCTATAGGGCAGACGCACTAACCACCGTACCGATTACGCAACTTTTCTTATGTAATATTATGTAGCCAATAGTAGCGAAAAAATATTACATAAAGGGAGAAGTAGCGGCTGAGTCTACTCTTAAAACTCATGCTATTCTTGTCCGACACCCTTTTTCTTAATTATCGTTGTTGCATGTTATTCTGGCTTTCCGCTGATTGATTAGCTAGTCTATTTTTAAACTGCCGAAAAATTTCAGACCTTAATCCTGATATTCGAAGAAAGATACTGCATTTTCTGAAATTGCAAAAGATTAACGTCAGCAAGCCGGAGCAGTCATCGACCACCGAATTCAAAACAGAGACGCTGAGGCAGTTCTTCAAGCTGCTGCGCGGCACCTTCAACATGTACGCAGCCGGTTACAGTCTGGACTCGCTAATTATTCGCTGCAAGTTTGAGGGGCGCGACTGCAAAAAATCGGAACTGAGACTGGTTGTTGACAATCACCTGTGGAACTGTTACACTATGAAACCGCATGCGCGCAATGTGACGTCCATGGAAGGCCTGGATCTGTTCATCTTGACGCACCAGCAGCACTACACGGAGGAGTCTGGGTCACAGGTGGACACGGACTCAGGTACGCAAATTACGGGGGACAGCTTGTTCTAGATTAATGTGTGGATTCGAGGTCAAAGGTCTGAAGTACATCTACCGTATGTACACAGCGAATCAGGGAGGGCAGGTTGTTCTAAGAGTAGTGTGCGGATTCGAGGTCAAAGGTCTGAAGTACATCTACCGAATGTACACAGCGAATCAGAGAGAGCGGGTTGTTTTAACAGTACGAGTAGTGTGCCGATTCGAAGTCAAAGGTCTGAAGTACATCGAGATTTTCCAAGGAACTTACCCTTTGCCTTCTTAAAAAAATTTCTATTATCATTTCAGATTGCTCATTCGCTCACAAAGAGTACGACTGGGCAACCCTGAACATATCCAGCAATTGGAGCAATTCTTCATTCTGGAAGCTGGAAAATTTCAAGGTGAGCCTGCGGCGGCTTTGAACTAAGCAAAAATTCGTCCCAGAAACACGAAAATCCACTTTCGATTTGGTTCACGTGCCTAAAGTATAAGGGGCAAGTATCTATTTGGCAATATAGCATAGGCACGTGTGTTTACACTCATGCAGTCTATGTAGATGTGTACATGCGTGCATAAATCTGAGGATGTACTTCTAAATAATTCTGCAAACTTTAGTATCCTGAGGGCTTAGGAGGCTCGCTAAAAGTTTTCTTCGATCATTTAGTATAGTATATTAATTAGGTAATTAATTTTTATACATTTTATACATGGCGATTTACTTTCCGACGATAATGAAGTATGTGTCTTCTGCACAAAAATAGAACAAACATGAATTGCACAATGTCTTACGCAAAATTTTTTGCTCGTATTGTAATATGAGCATTGGATCCTGACAATGCGTCTAACTAACAGAATATAAATAACTTACCATAGTTTGAACCCATTTTTACGAAGCAATCAACAAAGAATTTGTTGAATTGAATCAAAATATTTCAAAAGGCACCATCTAAGGGCATCGCCCAGAAAATAGGATTACTCTTTCCGTTGAGCTGCTATTTATCGTTATGACTTTTTAGACTGGAGACATCTAAAAATGTCCCAATTTAACTAGTTCTTGGGTCCTTCAGAACCTTTTCCAGTAGCAGGGTGAATATCTTTTAATTCCATTAAGTGTGCGAGTATTCGCTCAACATCGACGGAGCCTATTGACAGTCGATCATAAGCTGCAATCAGATCAATTAAAATTAAATTAAACTGATCTAAACAGTACTCAAGCTACTCGAGTATAGCTTCATCATCGTGCTTGAGAAGAGCTGCTAATCCACCAGCGGTCTGCTATGCTTAGTCGCTTAATCAAGTGTTCTCATCTTGATTTGGAACTTTTCGTTTAAATCAGAAAATCAAACTTCTAAGTCGCGACTTTGTGTAAAAATTATTTAGGAGAAATAGCCACCCCATGGGGACAGACTAGACTAGAGCTCAGAGTTTAACAAAGCTGCATCCAGGCGGGAGTTGTCAGCCACTCAAGAGATACTCACCTGACTATCAAGCAGCTTCGAGTGGTCTTTCTCTCTCTTAGCTACCACTTTATGTGATCTGCCCCGTAGGCATTCAATGTATTCGTATTATTTGCAGTTGTATATTGAACCAAATTTTAGCCTTACACGAGTGTTTCATTGTCAGACACTATGGTAAAAAAAGTACATTAAAAATTATAGGAATTCAGCCATTTTTAGTCATATGTACTAATCGAGTAAAATGACATTATAGGGATCTTTAACTCAGTAATAAAGGGCAGCACCTGAAACTTAAATGGCATCTACAGATCTCTATAATCGCCACAGCCTTTCCCTTCGGCTTGGACTTTAAGCCACATTCTCTGTCCAATTAATCAAGCATTTTAACTTTAAAAAAAACTTGAAAGGGCCTCATCTCGAATGCTCTGCTGCCTCGCTACGACTCGAACGGTATCCGGGTGTCCATTCACGAGGAGAACACGTTTCCTCACGAGGGCCAGTCGAGCTTCACCATAGACAGCGGCAAGCAGGCCAACATGGAGATCCGAATGCTGGAGCTGCGCAAGCTTCACAATCGAAAGTCCAGCTGCGTTGAGGACAGGAAAAACGTCAGCTATAGGCAGGCGTCCATGCGGGATCACGAGAATTTCAACGACGTGAGTGGGAAATGGTCTGTGTGTAAAGTTTTTCTATAAATCCTGCTACTCTCGCAATATCAAAGCTTGATTTTAAATAAAAAATAATTAAATTTGGACGCCCGACCTTTTGATCAGACGCGCGGCGCATCTGAGGGATATGTACACCTAGCTTTTCAGTCCTGACGGGCTGGAGGGGCCGCAACACCAAATATTTATTTGCCCAGCTCAAACTGGTACCCGATCTCAGCTGGGTGGACTGAAGCAATGCGGGATTAAGTGCCTTACTCAAGGGTAAAAATTATCTCCTAGAGAGCTGGGTCTCGAACCCACGACCTTCCGGTCATAAGACAGATTTACTAGCCCCTAGGCTACAAATCCTCTCTTAACCGTTAGATTTTGCTAAACCATTTGCTGAACCTCTAAACAAAGAAAATCTGTTAATTTCGATGTCAGCTTTAGTCCATATTGACCACTCATCATGCATAGAATTACAAAGAAAACCAAGTCCCGTCAAAATGAAGACAATTCGTGAGCCCGATAGCCATGAAAATTTCATGATGAAGTGTTTGATGAATTCGTGACAATTAACTAATAGACTGGTGCGAGAATTTAATCACCCTATAATCTCGTAGCCATTCAGCATAGTTGTTACTATTCTCAAAACACTGCTCAGACTGCTCAGATTGAGCTTGCCCATCAAGTCGCATCTTGTGAAAACAGCGTGTAGCACGCAACCAATTGCATAAAATTATCTAATCTCCTTAAACCCTTTAAGGCTTCTTTTGACAAAATAAAGCTGTCTGAAATTTGGAGAGCTCAGAAATAAATGGATTAATATAGCTCGCGAAAATCCCCAGGTAAAATCTCTGCATCTCAAATTAAAGGAGGTTCTTTGATTTTTTTGGCTAAATGTTGGAAATCAGCTTAGTATAAAATAATTTTGATGAAATGCAATCTAATCGATACTAAAAACCCAGTCTAGAAGATTCCAGCTTAACGCGATCTTTCCTAACTACTGCTAAGCATCAAAATCCTGCCTATATGGTCCAGGTTCGACCCCCGCTGTAGGTTGTTTTTTCCTAGCGCGGTTTCGTGTGCAGGGTCACATTAATTTGGGGCCTTGCGCACGAACTGGGTTGGGCTATCGACCAGTTACCAATGAGGGCAACCCCCAAGGCACAGAGAGTGTACTTGTAGCTCGTACATTCCTCGAAATACCGCTTGTACACCCTTTGTGAGTGCGTGACTGGGTGCCCTCCTGCAGATATATGATTTATTTATTTATCCTGCCTCAATATGGTTTATCATCCTCCAGACTCCATTTCTGCGCACCCCCGAGGACGACATGGTGCACGAGTATCAGAAACTGCTGTACAACAAATGCGGCTGCTACAGCCACGAGGTGCCAGTTCGGGCTGACCTGCCCGCCAGCCGGCTCTGCTTCAACGTGTCAACAACGCTGCAGGTGATGCTGGACGTGCTCAACAGGCACTTCCATTGGAGCATCCGGTACGATAGGTTAGAAACCTACAAACCCTTAGATCGGTTTAACAGCACGTCGAATCTATTCAAAAGCCTGATGCCAGTGCTGCTGAATAGCCATCCGTTTCTAGACGCTGTGATTGCCGCGTCTCAGGGAATGCTCTGCCATGAGACTCACTCGAGAGAGATGTGGCAACTGGCGCGACAGGTTAGAAAACTGATAATTTAAACTTTATTGCATTGCGAACACTTTAATGAGCAATTTGCACATCATTTTTTCTTGGTATTTGCTACATTCACCTTTTAAATTAAAGATCACAGATTACCCGCCTAACTGTCACTACCGCGAGTACCTCACCTCGTACTCGGTGACTGACTGGCCAAGACTGAAGGACATCCCCTACCTGGTTGAGGATGAAATACTGGCCAACAGAGAGAACAACTGTATGGTTAAGAAGAATCTGTTCGTGCACTTTGAGAATCGTTGTGAGTAATTTACTGCGTTCTGCTTTTGTAAGCCTTTAGTTTAAGTGAGCTCAATCTTGAGGCACAGCGAAGCTACACCTGCTCTAAAAAAGAAGTGTTTCTTGTCAATGAAAAGGAATTGCGTGACGAATCACTGGGATCAATCTTGGTTCTCACTACGGTTCTGTTCCTTCACGGCTCCGGTTCTGTTCCTTCACGGCTCTGGTACTGTTCCTTCATGTCTCAGCTCTGGTACTGTTCCTTCACGGCTCTGGTACTGTTCCTTCATGTCTCCGGTACTGTTCCTTCATGTCTCCGGTACTGTTCCTTCATGTCTCCGGTACTGGTCCTTGATGTCTCTGGTACTGTTCCTTCATGTCTCCGGTACTGGTCCTTGATGTCTCTGGTACTGTTCCTTCATGTCTCCGGTACTGTTCTTTCACGTCTCCGGTACTGTTCCTTCATGTCTCCGGTACTGTTCCTTCATGTCTCCGGTACTGTTCCTTCATGTCTCCGGTACTGTTCCTTCATGTCTCCGGTACTGGTCCTTGATGTCTCTGGTACTGTTCCTTCATGTCTCCGGTACTGTTCATTCACGTCTCTGGTACTGTTCATTCACGTCTCTGGTACCGCTCCTCCTTGGAGTTCAATATACACTATGCCATGCTAAATTGAATGCGTGGCTGGTGACAAAAAGTTCGCGACGAGAAAAAAAGTTCTTCATTTTGATCTGAAGCCGCCGCCAGACTGCTAATCCCATAGCCGACTGCAGCCTTGGTCAGTTCAAACTTCAAAGTTCTCCGCAGTTTTTTTTTCGTGCGCTGGCCTTAGCATTAATCCATAATTCTAGTGGCTAAATGCCATTCGGGGCATGCGATCGGAGGCACAATAACCCGACGAATTATTGTGGCTTTTTACTGCCGCTGCAGCTGCCTGCCACCGGCCTGTTTTCGTTTCTTCTTTGGGTCTACGTTCGGTGCTTGTAGGCGAAGAATAAGAACTCTGGCAATAAAGAAACGTTTTTTTATTCTATTCAGCTCTTCACTCTGGCCAAAATGTGACGGCTGCCTTTGAAATTGAAGCAAATTCGTCAGAGAGCGGGGCATTAAGATGTCCGGATTAACGTTGGCGGCGTGCACTGTCTGTACGGCCTTAATACACATTTCACTGCGTTACCAAAGACTGAATTCGTTTAGTTAGGGTTAGGAACTGGTTTCAGCTTTAATGGGCATGCTAATTTAGCGAGGATTATCTTTGAATTTTAGATTCGTAAAAATCTTCTCTTTTGGATCAAATAATTTAAACTGGTGAAAGAAAGAGATAATCCTACGATTGGACGAGCGAATGTTTTTTTAATTCCCGTACTTTAATAAGGGGACAAGAGTGAAGGGAATAGGAGAGCCGTAGACAGATGGGGCGATGGAAAGGGAGAGGGAAGTGCGAAAAAGATAGACCTTGGAAGAGGAAGACGAAGATAGAGAGGAAGTGGAAATGGGATAGGGAAGAGGGACAGCTAGAAAAAGAAGAGGCAGAGACTAGCAAGTGGAAGAAGAAAGAGAGGTGGGGAGAGAAGAAGGAAGAGCGGTGGAGAAAAATGAGATGGAGGAGGATCGGGAAAGTGAGAATAAGAACGAGAAGGGGAGGAAGAGGAAGAGGGAGAGGGAGAGGGAGAGGAAGAGGAAGAGGGAGAGGGAGAGGAAAAGGGAGAGGGAGAGGAAGAGGAAGAGGAAGAGGGAGAGGAGGGAGAGACAAGGAGCGTCTGACAGAGGCAGACAAAGAAGAAGGTGACGAATCAGGAGAGTGAAATGAGGCATAGAAAATGCGACAAACAGAGTACAGACAGGACAAATACGAAAGAACAAGAGCGAGCGAGTGAGATTGATGGGGAAAACATAAAGAGCGGGATAACAAGGGAATGAGGGCTGCAGATAAAGATCCAAGACAGCAGAAGAGACTAGGCAGGCAGGGCTGAAGGCGCCGCTTATTTCGATAGAAATTAAACTCCCGTGGGAACGTAGCAGCGAGGCGCACTAGAGCGACCCGAGAATGGCGGAATCGGATGGCCCAGGCCGCTCCATTCCAATAGCAGGCGCGCGCCGCCTTCCAGCTTAATCTGAGATTTGCCAGAAAACTAGCGGGCCCAGGAGCCATTTTGCCCCCCCCCCGCTCCGCTCTGGAATGTTTTTGCCTATCCAACCCGGTCACAGTCCCCTTCGCCTATCAGTTGGCTTGACGGGGACGAGAATTACGATTTTTTTCTATGGCAAATTGAAATAATTTCAATTTGTGACAATACCGCAAAAATGTGTGCTGGCCAAGCTGAGTGACTTCGGGCACTGGCAGCAAAGTCAATTTTCTATCACTTTATCTCGACCTGTCCGTAGAGACCAACTGACAAACGTAAATAATGTGTTAGGCTTCTTTAAGTTTACAGAAAAACTGCGAAGGATCGCTTGCCATTTCTATTTGTCAAACTTCTTTACGAATTTGTTCGGCTTAATGCATCACTCCGCTGGGCGGGAACGTCACTTGTGTCCCTGTCAGCTTTGCTGCGTTAATAAACTGTATGGCTCATCCTGACACTTTGCTCCCCGCCTCAATAGTAGCAACGATGAATCTAAACCGAAGCCATTCCCTCATCCCTTTGATCGGCTCCGCAACTACACAATCCCTAAACGCTGCTGTTCAAACCAGCTAGTAAAATTTTAGACAGTTTACTGCGCCTACAAGTTTACAGCAGTGAAAACTCATGTAGCAGCTCTCCAAAAGGACTGGGGATGGGTTAGAAAATTTGTCGCAAACGTCCTTTTTGACATGGGCCTGTCAAGCATTCTTTGTGTCGCTGTCGCCTTCAAACAATTTACTACAGAGCAAAACTTTCACAGACTGCCTGGCATTCAAGCCCAATTCGGGATGCAGCTAGCTAATGAACCGAACTCTTCCCTTGCTCGCTGTTTTTTTAAACAGTTAACAACGTGTCAAAGTTTTGTAACAAATTGGTCGCGGAAGTGCGCTCAATTTTTACAATGATAATTAAACAGATTTTTTACTGTCCCGCTGACAAAGAAGCGATCATAGATTTGTGTCAAAATTATGCATTGTGGCAAAGTATTTATTAAACTTTCTGTTTCACATCCGGCTTGAAAACCCGCAGCCAGCTGGGTTACCACGGCCAAGCGGGTACGCGAGAATGTCATCCGAGTGGTAGTCCGGCCAGTCAGCCTCAGCTCGGACGTGTACTTCGAAGAGCAGAGCTACTCGGTGTGGCAGGTGGTCGGCGAACTCGGCGGCGTGCTGGGCCTCTGGTCTGGCCTGACCTTCACGGGCATCTGCGAGCTTCTCGAACTGCTAGCCGAGATGTCCACCGGCGTGCTGCTCATCGTCATGCGAAAGCTTCGCCGGCGACTAGCTGGAGGTGTCTCTGACAGCCTGCGCTGACTGACAGCTCCCTGCCCCCCGATACTTTGTGCTCAGCCGTCTATCTCCCAACCCACGAGCATCCATCAGACCGCTCCCCTTCCACCCTAATTTTTTTGTTGACTCATCGCTGCTTGAACTGCCGCGATAGATTCAAGCCGCTACACACGCCTTTGTTTCACGCGCTGATGCCACAATCACCTCATCTAATTAATTAGCTAGATCTGCCTGTACAGTGCGCTCAGCTGTCCGCTGGGTTCTGCAGACCATATTCTCATCTCCTGTGACATCCTTGAATTCACGTCAGTCACTTTTTATTCTTTCTCTCGCCTATCTCCTCTGTCTTTTTCAGCTTCTTTAATTCCTACCTTAATTTGTCATCCTATGATTATCTGCTGATTGTCTCTTCATCAACTTAGTGTCTTTCGTCCACTGACTGGCAAATCATTTGAGTCTCTCTACATTGGAAGCTTAGCAAGGTGTCCTCTCGATTTTTAGCTCGTAAATCAAATTTTTTTTCAGTCTGAGTCAGTTTATTTTTCTCTGGCCGCTTCTTTTGTCGCCATTTTTTTCTAATTCTTGTGTCTAAAAAATCTCATAATTGATTTAGCCTGAGCTAGTTAATTTACAGAGGATTGCATCGGAAAGATTCGAGGATTAGAGCATGAAATGCGGTAAATATGTGAAGTACTGAAGAATTCAGGGTGTTGGCTATTTTGGAAAATGCAATCAAAATCAATGGCCAAACAAGCAGTTAAATTTACTCAGCACTTAGCATCAATGCTTGAGTGCTTGCTACATTAAATTTAAAGCCCATATATCTTCACAGCCACAAAGACTTAAATCTTCATTACATTTCCTCCGAAAATAGATGCATAAAAAGGACTATAGATTGGTTTGCTTTGCTGGCCAAGCCCTGAGCGGGCAGTGTCTTGCCAGTTAATCAATTTATTCTTAGTTAATAATTATTAGTATTCTTAAAAAATGCTTGCCTTTGTTCGTCAGATTCAATGTTACACATTTCGACACACATAAGGTAAAGAATTGTTGACAAACTGACCACTAAATACTCAAATTTTATTGTTTTTTTCGGTCATTTCTGCTTTCTTGGAAAATGTGTGTAACTTAACATGACGGTTTTTTTAAGAGTTTTAAATAATTTTTTCCCAATGCCATGCTTTTGTATAATTAGTGTTGCTTTTTACTGGTGCCAGCTAGATCATTTGCCTGAGCTGCTGCCTGGGTGCGTAATTTAATAAATCCGAATTTCACAATGCTGACTATCAAGCCTGTCTGCTATCAAGCCTCTCTGCCATCAAGC
The DNA here is from genome assembly GCA_950096795.1 of Macrostomum cliftonense. Lineage (NCBI taxonomy): Eukaryota > Metazoa > Platyhelminthes > Macrostomidae > Macrostomum > Macrostomum cliftonense. The sequence goes on along the minus strand of CATNEM010000353.1, from coordinate 95,167 downwards.
CTCTCTGCTATCAAACCTCCCTGCTATCAAGCCTCTCTGCTATCAAACCTCCCTGCTATCAAGCCTCTCTGCTATCAAACCTCCCTGCTATCAAGCCTCTCTGCTATCAAACCTCCCTGCTATCAAGCCTCTCTGCTATCAAACCTCCCTGCTATCAAGCCTCTTTGCTATCAAACCATTTGTCTAGAAAACCTTCATAAGTTAGCTGTCTTGAAAATCACTCTAATCTACTATACTAAATGTCTAATGTGTGTGTGTGTGTCTGTCTGTCTGTGGCAGCTTTCTCCGTAACGATGTAGAGCTCGAACGGCTCAACCGATTTGGCAAAAATCCATATAAATAATTAATTTACCAGCAAAAACAAGTACTATATGCCACGCATAAACATCAGCTAAGCGGTGGCCCTAAAACAGGTGAAGAATTATTTAAAGGGTCACTGGGTTTTATTTGAGTCAGCTTTGTGAATTCGGATTACTTAATAAACTAGCAGCTCAGTTAGTGACTGATAGATTAAGCAGGCACCGTGACTGTGACTTTGAACGAGCTTTAAAAATCATCAAAACGCTCCGCGCCAGTAAAGATTATGCTAGCACGAAAATTGCCCCTTTTCGTTTAACTTGACCCCTTATGGAGTTTATATTGATATTGTTCGTGGATTGTAAAAATTATAACTGTTGGCTTATTAAAGTAAAAGTTTTTGTAAACACTTTTCTTGACTTGAACAGCTTTGAAAAGCTAGAAAGTGTAACAAGTACGAACCACTTCTAATGCGATTTTCTACTTCTAATGTGGAATTTTTGGATATTGTCGATTATGTTGAAGCAAGTGATTCCAGTGATTCATGAGACTGGGCTGCTTAGTGGACTGAACTTTCTGCAGCTTCGTTTCTTTCTTTACGCCGAGATTTAGTTGTTTTCCGCACTGTTGAACGGGTAACAAAATGGACGACACAGAGAGGGCTGCAAGTCCGCGCCTAGAAGCAACTCTCGCCTTAGTTTCACAGGTTGCTGGGCACAGTTTCAAGCATTATATGAAGCTCGAATACAGGATGTGCGGCAGAGCGCTTGCCTGCTTTGCGCTGCTGATCTGAAAGCAATTTCGCCAACTCGTAAACTCCTACATGCAAAAGTTCAGTTGGTTGCACAGGATCAGCCCCCATGGTGATGTGGGTAAAATAATTGGATTGCAGAAGACCGACGTAAAAATGAAAATAAACATAATCACAAAAAGTGTTAGATAGAAAAGACAGACGCATGTACGGGGACGCAGACAGACAGACGGACAGACAGACAAACAGACAGACAAACAGACAGAAAGACAGACAGACAGACAGACAGACAGACAGACACTAAGACAGACAGACAGACAGACAGACAGACAGACAGACAGACAGACAGACAGACAGACAGAAAGACAGACAGACAGACAGACAGACAGACAGACAGACACTAAGACACCAAGACAGACAGACAGACAGACAGACAGACACTAAGACAGACAGACAGACAGACAGACAGACAGACAGACAGACAGACAGACAGACAGACAGACACTAAGACAGACAGACAGACAGACAGACACTAAGACAGACAGACAGACAGACAGACAGACACTAAGACAGACAGACAGACAGACAGACAGACAGACACTAAGACAGACAGACAGACAGACAGACAGACAGACAGACAGACAGAAAGAAAGACAGACAGACAGACAGACAGACAGACAGACAGACAGACAGACAGACAGACAGACAGTCAGACAGACAAACAGACAAACAGACAGACAAACAGACAGAAAGAAAGAAAGACAGACAGACAGACAGACAGACAGACAGACTGACAGAAAAGACGGACAGAAGCAGGAGCATCTTATACTGCAGCTTCATTTAATGAGAAAGAATATTTTGATCGAAAAGTCGATAAAAGACCCAAATAAGCACTCAATTTGATAATCAGGATGGAGTGTGCAGCATCAGGCGTGCGATTCCGCATTTTATATATTTAGCAGCAACTTCAGGGAAGCACAAGTTTATGGCACTTTTAAGAGTGCATCCTAGGGCTTCGGTGTATTTAATAATGAAAAAAATGGAATCAGCTGGTTAATTTAGTTGCGCAAACATAAGTGGGTCATGAAACTGAGGTCAGACTGCTGACTGTATTGTGTCGGGAACTATCGCAGAGAGTAAGCAAATATTTAAGCCGCTAGTGAAAAAGACTATTGCAATTGAACTAAAAAGAATATAATAACAATTTTTTATCCACAATTGATGAGTAGTAGAGTACAAGAGTGCAGATCATCTTATGCTTAAATTATTTTAAAAAACACAGGATTCGTATGCTTTAAAACTCAGTAATCATCTCTTTTTAACTCTCTGCAGCTATTGCTCTCCTGCAATCTACCCTTGTCCTTTAATCTACCCTTGTCTTTCAATCTACCCCCGTCTTTTAATCTACCCCGTCTTTCAATCTACCCCCGTCTTTTAATCTACCCCGTCTTTCAATCTACCCCGTCCTTCAATCTACCCCGTCTTTTAATCTACCCCGTCTTTTAATCTACCCCGTCTTTTAATCTACCCCGTCCTTCAATCTACCCCGTCTTTTAATCTACCCCGTCTTTTAATCTACCCCGTCTTTTAATCTACCCCGTCTTTTAATCTACCCCGTCCTTCAATCTACCCCCGTCTTTTAATCTACCCCGTCTTTTAATCTACCCCGTCTTTTAATCTACCCCCGTCTTTTAATCTACCCCGTCTTTCAATCTACCCCCGTCTTTTAATCTACCCGTCTTTCAATCTACCCCCGTCTTTCAATCTACCCCCGTCTTTCAATCTACCCCCGTCTTTTAATCTACCCGTCTTTAATCTACCCCCGTCTTTCAATCTACCCCCGTCTTTCACTCTACCCCCGTCTTTTAATCTGCCTCCGTCTTTCAATCTACCCCCGTCTTTCAATCTACCCCCGTCTTTCAATCTACCCCCGTCTTTTAATCTACCCGTCTTTAATCTACCCCCGTCTTTCAATCTACCCCCGTCTTTCACTCTACCCCCGTCTTTTAATCTGCCTCCGTCTTTCAATCTCTCTCTTTCACTCTCCCGCCGCCCGTCACTCTCCTTCTGTCAATCACTCTCTACCGCCACCTTTAACCCTCATCCCCTATTTCCCTGCTCCTTGCTTTCCATCAATCCTTGCCGCTCGCTGTCTTTAACGTTCTGTCACAATCTATCAAATAAGGTCAAGCTTATTTTGTCCCGTCATAAAATTGGAAAACATTGCCTATCCCATTCCGCCAACTGAACTCCCTGGGGTACAGTCAACCCTCAGTCTCCGGCAGTCAGGCGTACCACGCATGCCAGGCCAGTCCGCCAGGAAAGGCGGCCCGCCACTGTCGACAAACTGCCGCTCTCGGCTCCTCCACCGCCGTGGCCTGAACTGGCAGGTTCACAGCCGCGGCGCCGGCGACGTCGGAGAATGATCGCCATCCAGTGACGCCACCGGTGCGGGCGAACTCCAGCAGCGCTTCCGACAGGCCGCCGCCGTTGCCGCCGAACAGCATCGCCGCGTCGTAGCCGCCAAAATTGACGACGGCGTCGGCGAATTCGGCCGCCGTCAAGCTGGCCGGCGCCGACGTCAGGTAGCGGTAAAACATCGACATCGATGAACTGCTCAACTGGCGTCGTTGAGCGGCCAGACGGCGCGCGAACTCCTCCAGCTGGCAGGTGAGCCGCAGGTCCGTTGCAGCCTGAGCGAGGCGTCGCCAGGCCGGCGTGTCGTCGCGCCAGTGGCCGAGTTCGCTGTACCAGCGAGTGGCGGCGGCCCAAAGGCCGGCGGCGACGTCGAGGGAGGCGCCTCCGCTGGCTAGACGGTCCCGGGCGTGCCCGGCCAGCTGGTCGAGGCTCCACTGGTCAGCGGCCGATGGGTTCGCCTGGTAGCCGGCCGAGTCTTCCAGTGAGGAGCCTGCGGCAGGTTGCTTGCTTTGGTTAGGGGTAAACACGCTCCTTTCTGCAACATGCATCTGCTTCTTCCAGTCTGCCAATCTGCGTGTTCCAATCTGCCGATGTTCTACCTGACGTCTACCTTTCGATAACGCTCGACCTTACCCAGCACAAGCGGCTTGTCAATCAAGAGGCTGCGACCGTCCAGATGCACTGGCGAGCCGGTCACCAGACGGCCGTCGGAGACTAGCAAACCGCGCCGTCTATTCAACTCGGACGCCAGCCAGGATGCCGTCGGCAGGTCGGCAAAGTCGGCCAGCGTGGAGTTGACGCCGGTCGGGCTTGACCACGGCACGCCGGCCAGAATGGAGCCGGCGCTCAGGGCTTGACGGCAGGCAGCCCGCAAGCAGGGAAACAGGCTGAGGGTTTTTGTGGGATCGTTACGCTTGGTATTGGTCGCTCTGTGTGCTTGAATTGAAATTTAGCCTAATCATAACAAATTGAGATTGACATCATCCACTTTAGCACTTCAGATTGAGTGTCACAGTGGGTGGGTGTTACAGTGGGCGAGTGTTACAGTGGATGGGTGTTACAGTGGGTGGGTGTCACAGTGGGTGGGTGTTACAGTGGGCGGGTGTTACAGTGGATGGGTGTTACAGTGGGTGGGTGTTACAGTGGGCGGGTGTTACAGTGGATGGGTGTTACAGTGGGTGGGTGTTACAGTGGGCGGGTGTTACAGTGGGTGGGTGTTACAGTGGGCTAAAACTCCTCATAACTACTCCTCTATTCCTCTACCGGTACTCACACTCACCCAGTATCCATCCGCATGGCACCCAAGGCCTGCTGGTGCACAGCCAGGGCAGGACTGGACAGCCACAGCTTATGAAACAGGTGACTGAACTCCCCGCCGAGCGCCAGGTGCAACGCTAGAGTGGCTCCGCTGCCAATGCCGACCAGAGTCACCTTGAGTGCATGGAGACGTTTAGATTAATAACAACTGATATATTATTACCAATAAACTACCTTAGATTAAAAATGACAGACAGCATCCATCATCGCCAAATTAATGCCCTCATCACTGAACTATCAGTGCCCCATCACTGAACTATCAGTGCCCCATCACTGAACTATCAGTGCCCTCCCCCACCCAATCCCAGCCGCACCCAGCCCGGTCCCACATTTCCCGGCGAAGCGCCGAACGCTGGCAGATTTCTCCGCAGCCAGCCGAGCGCCACCCCGGCATCGCCAAGCGCCATGTTGCCGCCGCCGTCGCGCAGCGGCGACTCGTCGTTGAGGTCGCGATGCGTCAGATAGCCGGCGGCGCCCAGCCGATGCCGGACGCTCACTAACACAGCCCCACCCCGAGCCAGACGGTCCGGCAGTCGAGGCTGCTTCGGCGACGCGAGTCCCAGCAGGCTGGCCAGCACGACCACCGCTGGCGGGGCATCGCCGGCCGCCTCGTCGGCTTCCAGCGGATGAGCAGCCGGCGTGGCCACGTCCAGATACAGACAGTCAGCCGAGCCGCGAATCTGCCCGTTAAAGTCAACGTGCTGGCAGGCGATGGCGCTAGCGTCCGGCCGACCAAGCCAAGGATAGCGCAGATGGCGTCGGTACCATGGTAACGCAATCTCATCCGGCGTTAGCCGCCAAACTTCGGCGCAGCGCTGCTGGCCTTGGACTGGCCTGGCCGGCGTCAGCTGCCACTGGCCGGTCGGCGGCATGGCGTACGGCACGCCGTAGAAACGGTAGACGCGCACGTCATCCTCGGTGCCGCTGGCGCCCGCCTCGCTGACGTTGGTGGCCTCCAGGACGCCGCAGTCGATCTCGCGTTGGTTGCGGTGCGCCAGCTCCCGATAAATCGGCTGGTAGACCGTTGGACGGGCGCGGTCGGCGTTCAGCGCCGACGGCAGGGCGACAGCGAGGATGACGCAAAGGAGCAGGAAGAGGCCGACGGCTCCGCAGGTCAACAGGCGAGCCCGACGGGCATCAGCAACGGCGGCAGCTGCAACAGCGTCGGCGTCTTCGAATGTAGCCAGCGGAGCGGCTGGAGGCGCCGGTTTTTCCTGATGCGCGTGCGGCACCGGTGGCGGAAATGTCTGCGAGTTTAAGAAACGCGTTGCCTCGGTTACGTTGCCAGTCAGGGAGTTTCGAAGGCTAGCCTTTGGTTTAAAAACAGAATATACGAGCATCATCGGTTAACCTTTGGTTTCTACGATAGTTAATCAGTCAAGATTTTTACATTGTATAAAAAAGAATGAATGCGAACTAGTTATATTTTAGGAAATTTAGGTTTCTAAATTTTCTAAATTTGCCAAACTTTGCAAGCTACGTGAAAAGCTAGCTACTTAGGGATATTGCATTATTTACGTGTATGCGATTTTAGGAAGCATCCAACCTGCAAGAAAAAAAACCCGATCAATAACTGCTCGTAGATGCCAGCTTGAAGCTGATTGCGATTGCACTTAAACAACTCAACGACTTCCTGGCGTATTCAGGTGTCAGTTAGGCAGATGCAGCAATCCATGTACGCAAGTGTGCATCAAGGTAGGAATTTTATGTGCCAAAATAAGGTCCCTCTCAACTTCCGTGTTCAAACCTGTCATATTAATTACTAACTATAAATGGTTGAAATCCGAACCATGCAAGGAATAGGAGTAAAAGCTGCGATCTAATCTGTACTACTGGGACAGGTTTAAAAATCTTAGGGCGCAGAGATGCCTCTGAATTATGAGGGGCGGGTAAAGATACCCTCTGAATGATCAGGAGCGGGTAAAGATACCCTCTGAATGATCAGGAGCGGGTAAAGATACCCTCTGAATGATCAGGAGCGGGTAAAGATACCCTCTGAATGATCAGGGTGCGGAAAGATACCCTCTGAATGATCAGGAGCGGGTAAAGATACCCTCTGAATGATCAGGGTGCGGAAAGATACCCTCTGAATGATCAGGAGCGGGTAAAGATACCATCTGAATGATCAGGGGCGGGTAAAGATACCCTCTGAATGATCAGGGTGCGGAAAGATACCCTCTGAATGATCAGGAGCGGGTAAAGATACCCTCTGAATGATCAGGAGCGCGGAAAGATACCCTCTGAATGATCAGGAGCGGGTAAAGATACCATCTGAATGATCAGGGGCGGGTAAAGATACCCCCTGAATAATCAGGGTGCGGAAAGATACCCCCTGAATAATCAGGGGCGGGTAAAGATACCCCCTGAATAATCAGGGGCGGGTAAAGATACCCCCTGAATAATCAGGGGCGGGTAAAGATACCCCCTGAATCATCAGGGGCGGGTAAAGATACCCCCTGAATCATCAGGGGCGGGTAAAGATACACTCTAAATGGCACTCCAAAAATCGTGCTCTCGAGCCTCCCACCGTAGAAGTAGCATTTGTCAAAATGATAGCCGGAAAACAGCCGCAGACAACCGCCTCACCGACACAGCCTGTTCGGACGTCAAATTAGACTGAGCCACAGGGCGCAGCGCTCCATCAGACAGCGGATCCGCATAGGAGACTCGCGCGCGCGAGCCGCCGCCTCCGCCAAACCGATCGCGCTGTCGACCGCCGAACGAGCCGGCAAGCATTTTTGCGAAATCAAGCGGGCAGACACAACAACAGCAAGAATAAATCAGGAATTTGTTTAGACATGAGGCTGAGCAGGTTGGAAAGTGAGTGTGCTGAGCTCTTTATAACTGAGAGATCGGAGATTAATTGCGTGTAAGGCCGAGTGGCCGGTAAAAAAATCCTAACAAGCTCCTGGCCTATAAATAAATTTCTTTGCCCAAACGCTGAGGCCGAAGATTCTCGTGCCAAAGCGCGGGAAGCGGGGCCGGGTGAAACCCCAGCCTCAGTTGGGAGTGCATACGCGAGCATGATTAAGTGTCGACGCGCTCAGCGGAGCTCCAAAGCACGGTGACGCCCATTAACTTAATGGAAGCGATCAAGACAAAAAAGTTTCAGTAAAGTCTTCTTTTTATACAAAAAAATGATAGAGCTGGCAATTAATTAAGCCAAGCAATTACTAACTGCTAAAAGTTAAGTTTGCCAACTTGTACTGCAACCAACATTACAGGCGCAGCGAATTGCTCCGCGTACCCGAAGTCTGTGTACAGCTGCTCAGCCAGACTTGAGAAGGCCTAACTAACGCTTATATTGAATAATTTGTGTGTGCCATTAAATCTCTCAGGCGGCCAATCTCTATGAAATGACGAATATAAAAACACAAGCCTGGGGCAATTCTTCAAATTGGGAAAAAACACGGATTTTATTTCACTGAGATGTTAAAAATCGAGCTCTCAACTTGGGCATCTGACAAATATGCGAGATAGAGATATTTAGTTTTAATTCAAGTGAGTACGCAGTGAACGCACACAGTTTACAGATAAAAAATGCAACCTGATGCCAAGCAGGAATATTAATGCACGCACGCATATAAAAAACTTTTAGGCTAGGCTATAAATAGAAAAATATACTAGCGGGCGGCTAACTTTTCAAGACCGAATAATCGGGACAAATCGTTCCTAAGCAGTTCCAGAAGCTCTAGAAGGCACCTTGCCGACTATATACTACTGAGATCCGACTGTAATCAATATTTTTTAAATCTCACTATGGCGAGCAAATTTATGCATCAATTCAAAATGAGGAAGCCAATATTTAGAAAGGGAGAAGCATGCAAAAGTTATTTTCTTTAAGTAAGAAAAATAGCGAGATTTAAAAAACTGAATTACAGAACTAGAAATGAATGGACAACAGAGCATTGGACAAAAAACCGGTAACAACGCAATTAAAAAATGTGGAGCCCAACACCGACTGGCTGGGGAGGGAGGATAAAAAACGAATGGGAACCAGGGGCGTTCCATAAGATTCAGGAAATTAGTTTTATAGCTCTTTTAGTACTCTTAAGTTTTTGTTGTAGTTGGAGTTGTAGCCTAGTGGCTAGGGCATCTGCCTTATGACCGGAACGTCGTGGGTTCGAGTCCCGGATCTAAGAGAAAATTAGTGCCCTTAAGTAGCGAGGCATTTAATCCCGCATTGCTTGAGTCCAACCCAGCTGAGATCGAGTACCAGTTTGGGAAAATTTAGGGTGGGTGTTGCGGCCCCTCCAGCCCGTTAGGACTGAGCAGCTGTACGCAGCCAACTAGATGCGGCTGTGCCGTGGGCTGTACATTTGGTCGAAAGGTCAGGTGTCTAATTTAGCTTGAAAATTTTTTTTTCTAAATTTGTTAAAGAGCTGTCAGTTAATTTCCGGAAAGTTAAGGAATAATTTCAAATCATAATTTTAAAATGCGTCTCAGTCATCCACGAGCACAGATGCTGTCAAAATAAATCAGGTCACTAGCGTTTCAGGACTCGGCACTGTCCTATTTTACTGCAAGCAAAAAACATGCGACAAGGGACCCGCTCGCTCACGACCAATCCTCGTCACCAGGCACGTCGGCAGGCCTAGGCTGGAACATTCCACCGCTGCCGACACCGAAACTGTCTTCGAATGTTTCGACGTCGCGACCGACTCCGCGTCGAATGTCCCGATTGCCGCCGCGGCCGCGACCGCGGACGTAGCCGCCGCCGCCGCAGCCTTCGCGCTCGGCGATGGTTTCAAGCCAGGTTGGCACCGGCTGCTGGGCCTCGCGCAGGCTGTTCACCAGCTGGTGGGCCGCCGGACCGTCAACGTTAGGATCGAAGAAACTGATTGATCTGGGAATTCAAATACGGAGGAATCAAAGGCTTTGTTGAAGGCCAAGGATTCTAAAAAACACTATAAAGTGTACCAAGATTTGATAACGAGTAGAAGTATTGGTCAGAGATGCTGGTGAATGAGTACTTAGGCTGAGCCACAAGGAGTAGCGCAGTCATGTCAAGTATGTTTGAGAACCCGCTAAAACTGGTACCTAATCTCAGCTGAGTGGACTCGAACTCTCAACCTAGTCACTGGGCTACAACTCCTCTACTAGGCGCACTGTGCCTAGGGTTTCACAGGCGGAGAAGGAGTCAAGAATGAAAAAAACGAAAGTAATACAGATTGTTAAATTAAAGCTGAAAACTTACCGGCCCAAATTTCCGCAGCGACCAGTACGGCCAATCCTATGCACATAAGTGCTATCGTCCTGCGGAAAGTCGTAATTAATTACTAGCGAGATGCCCGTGATGTCGATGCCGCGAGCCAGCACGTTAGTGGTCACCATCACCGGAGTGGTGCCGGAGCGGAATTCGGAGAAGGCGCGCTGACGCTCGGCGGGCGGACGATCGCCGTGATTGTTAGTTGCCTGCATTGTTTGCAGTCAGAGAGGATTTCAAATGGTTAGTTTAGCTTTATTTAAGAATGAGCGCTACAGTAAATAAGGGCGCCGAGAGTGATATTTTAGAGTCAAAGTGGCGCCGCGGTAAAGGAAGTGTGAGGGACTAATATGGCGAGTAAAATCGGAGCATCATTAACTGGGGGCGCTTCACATTTCTAAATTTCACATTCCCTAAACTTCAAATTCCCTAAACGTCACATCCCTAAATGGACGTCCTGGGTGACGTCACATCTACTTTATAAACCCTGAATGCACTAGACTAATGCCTTGGCAACATGAAAGGACCTGATAGGATGTGAATGGAATGTAAAGTCTCGTGCATTTATTGGATATGAAGTTTAGGGAATGTGAAAGTGCCTCTTAGCTGGGTGTGGTTGACAGGCGGGTGTGATAAGAGAATGAGATTAAGTGAAGGCTCCAACCTCGAATCCATTGTCGCACAGCAGCATGCCAATCACATTGGCTGTCTCCTTTCGTTCAACAAATACTAGCACTTTGCGCTCGCCGAATCCGTTGGGCTCCAAATCTCTGAACTCGGTCAGCAGAGCCAGCAGGGCGGCCACTTTGTCACCCTGGCACACTTCGCGCACCTCCTGGGTGACGTCGGGATTAGGGGCGCCAATTCGACCAACAGTTAAGAACAAATAATCCTTGGATAAGTAGCTGCCGGCGAGAGTCTGCACCGAGTGCGGATAAGTAGCCGAGAACATGGCCACCTGGCGCTGCTTGTCGGCCGACTGCATAAAGAAAACAACATCCTCTTGGAAGCCGTCGTCTAGCATTCGATCCGCCTCATCCAATACGATAAGCTTGGTTCGGGCCAGGCTAACAATGTTCCGGTTCATGAAGTCCTTCAGCCGGCCGACCGTGGCAACTACAACGTGCGCGCCGGACATAAGGCACTTCACCAAATGGGCGTGGCTAATGGAGCCGAAGATGCGCTGCACCTTGAGGCCGGCTGGCGGGAAGTACACCGTGCACTGGTCGTACACCTGCGGGAATCGGCAGCATATCCTCTTCCTTTATTTGTATTGTCTTTCGATCGATTATTACTTCATTCTTCCCACTATCTCCCGCTTTTCTCTGCAACTAAATCTTGTTTTGACTGAGGGCGATGGACATGTTTTTTCAATCTCTCTATTGAATATAAATATACAGGTCAAAACGCCTCATTAAGCTGACGGTTGTCGTGAGTTTATAAAAATATGATTTTATCGTTATTAAAAAAACCCACGGGAAAACAAATCATAAAACCGAGAAAGTAAACGTCTTTGCACAAATTCATGGTGCAGACAAACTTAACTAATTGGGTAGCCCCCCATGGGCCGAAACAATATACGCCAATAAAAAAATTAACGATCTAATTTTACCTGGGTAGCCAGCTCTCTGGTAGGCACAACAATAAGCGCGGTTGGATAGCAGACGTTATTAAAAACTGTGCTGTCACTGCTAGGCGCATCTAACAGCCGGCGAATTATGGGCAGCAAATAGGCCAGGGTCTTGCCAGAGCCGGTCTGCGCGCAGGCTAACAAATCCCGGCCAGACGAGATAATTGGTATGGCGTAGGCTTGCACCGGGAATACGCGGCTTATTTTGAATTTCTCTGTGGCCACTTTAAGCACAGCATCTGGTAGGCCGGCTTCCTGAAGCGATTTTATTGGCGGCGGCCGGTTGCTACCGCCTGACACCTCCACCTGAGCATTGGGAATATAGGATTTTTTGCATTAAAATAAATTTATAAATAGCATTAATTATTGAAGTTCTGAGGGGTTAGAGGAGTGCTGTGGACCTAAGGGGTAAGGGGAGTGCTGTGGATCTGAGGGGTTAGAGGAGCGCTGAACATCGACAGTTTATCGGTACACACCTCAATCTGATCGAAATTGAGCGCATTAACGCCAGTCTTAACCGACATTCGAACAATCTCGTCCACCGTCAGCTCAGTAGGTATGTAAGACTCCTGTGGCGGACGATCCTCATCAGAGGCTCCAACTCGGGTAGGACAGTCGCGCGAAATGTGGCCCGGCTGGTTGCATTTATAGCAGACATCGGCGGCAGCCGTTGGACAGTCACGAGAAATATGGCCAGTTTCTTGGCACTTGAAACACGCTCCAGAACTTCCACCGCCTCCGCCTCCACTTCCAAAACCAGACGCTTGATTCGGACAGTCCCTAGCCATGTGGCCGGTTTCGTTACATTTATAACACGCTCCAGGCGCACCCCTGCCGCCGCCGCCGTTGGACGCTTGATTCGGGCAGTCCCTAGCCATGTGGCCGGTTTCGTTGCATTTATAACACGCTCCAGGTGCACCCCTGCTGCCGCCGCCGTTGGACGCTTGATTCGGACAGTCCCGAGCCATGTGGCCGGTTTCGTTGCATTTATAACACGCTCCAGGTGCACCCCTGCTGCCGCCGCCGTTGGACGCTTGATTCGGACAGTCCCGAGCCATGTGGCCGGTTTCGTTGCATTTGAAACAGCCGCGGCCCTGACTACCAAAGGCATCGCCGCCACCACCACCGCTGAAACCTGTAGAAGCGGCAAAACCTGTAGAAGCGGCGAAACCGTTAGAAGCGGCGAAACCGTTAGAAGCGGCGAATCCCGTCGAAGAAACGGCAGCAAAGGCAGAGCCGCTACCAGATCCGTTGCTGAAACCGTTAGAAATTCTTTCACCGGCACCTACAACGCTTTTAAGGCCAGCGGCGCCGTTTTGACTGCCGATAGCTACCGCCGCCGCCGGCTGCTGCTGTTGTACAGGCGATGCCGCTGGCGGCGACGGAATTAAACCGTTGGCAGCGCCTGTCAGCGCCTTCTTAAACGATCCGCGACCAGCCATGTAAATTCTTTGCAATAAAAAAAACTAAAATGATCTGAAAGGCACAAACAGAAAACAGTATGCCGAAGTTATAGCATCACTAGTATTTGCGTGAACTAAGGATTTTTCGAAGCCACAATTCCTATCTCATTAAGGCTCGTTAAGGGCACAAACTGGCTCCTATAATTACGACTCGAACTCACGACCTTCCAGTTTATAAAGCAGACGCCTTAAGGAATAAGCTACAATACATCTGTAAAAACTTGCGCTAAAGAAACGAAACAGAAAAAAAGAGCACAGGCTAATACCACCTTTATAAAAGAAATCTCATTTAGCGCAACAATTTTAGTGCCTGGCTGTTCACACATATCTAATTCTTCCCCACCAATTTTTACAGACTTATTACTAAATACTTAATATACTGCAAGCGGTCTTCCATTTGAAGGTTAGCAAGGCGTGCGCAAGGCATGTTAAGGAAATAAACAAAATAAAGAAGTAATGACAATTCTAGCGGGAATTCTAATAAGAAACTGAGTTTCGATCAGGCAATATATTTACTACTAACAATAGTGCATAAATAAGACACCGAATTGAAGCCAACTACAGTCCCCTGCGCGGCGTACGTTCAGCCTCGTCATCTGCGTATTCGTAGGGCCTCGCCCGTTTAGCTTTCTGCGGAAACGGCCTAAAAAATGCTACGGGCTTGTGAAATACGTTAGACAGGTCGTCTCGTGACGGGCCGAATCGTTCCCGATTGTCGGCTAACTGGACAAGTCCCGGTTTCAACGGCTCCGTGTACACCGGTTCACCCGGTTCGGCATTTGTGTCGGCAGTCGGCATAGGCAGAGTCGAATCGTAGGACTGCCGCTTCTTTGGATGCCAGCACAGGATGAATCCGCCGCAGTGGCTAACAGCGACAACGTCCGATTGGTCTAGCGGCCGAGCGCTGATTTCTTTGTCAAGGGTGGCTGCCACGTGAGCGGGCAGGCGGATGCCGCGATGCTGCCGTATGATGTACTGGCGGTTCAAGCCAATCAGGAGATTGGCTAATAGCGACCGAGTTGCTCGTTGCATAATTCTTGCTGTGAACGAAAAGCCGGGGTTAGGAAGCTGGCGAAATAACGCAATCCTAATGATGATCCAGTTCGATATTTGATAGAACGGATCTTGATAGCGGATTAGATATGGGAGATTAGATAAAGGCGGCTCTTAATGGGAGATCTAAAAAACTACGACGCGATGTGTTTATCATAACAATATGTAGAAATAATTAAGATAGCTAATTGCATCGGTTTTTTAAACATGCTATAATCAAATTATTAAAAATAATGCGATTTATTTGGCGCGAAACATATTTAATAGCTAATCCGCCCATTGTAACAAATTGTTATGCAAGACCGTGTATAAATTCTATCAATCAGCTATTAAATACAAATCAAACTATCTACGCAAAGAATTCAGGCACATCCACACAGCAACATTAAAAATAAACTACGCCCACCACCTTCTATTAAGTACGATAGCAATACTGTAATCCGTTTTCTACACATATAAACGACCCTTAATTCGTTCATATCCGAATACGTAAAAACCGTTTACATGTAATTTTCATAGGTGAATTACTGCTTGCACTGTTTTAATGTTGCTGAGCGAATATACGAGGCGCCTGCTAGTGAAAAAAACAATTTTTAATTTACTATTTTTAACAAGAATCAAAGCCTGCTGTCACGTTTGAGCATTCTTATAATAAAAGAACGGGTAAACAGCGCTAGGTAAACGAATAATGTTTAATCAAAGTATATTCAATCGATTAAAACATTTAGCTAGCACTCCGAGAAAAAAGCAAAATCTAATGGAAAAAAATTACACAATTAAAGAATAATAAAGTGCTACCTATAAGCGAATATCTGTAATATTGGTATTGCGAGCATAGCCAAATATTGTAAAATAAAACTTCAGGCACCGCAATTTCAAAGTTGGCAAACTAAATGTGCGAACAAAAAAATAGGCAAAATAGGCAAAATCTAAACATGCTAACAGAGCATAACCAAAAGTTACAAAAAAGCAAATTAAAACTTTTGAAAAAATGGTAAACCTGTATGTACACTACGCGAATGTATTGGACACAGAATGATGAACTGTCTGTCGCAAAATAAATATATTTTCAGCGACCAAACATCTCCTGGCTAGCATAAGTCATGTATAAGAAACCGTCTTCATCCCTATCGCAGTCGTAAACTTGGCCAAGAGTGGCCGACATAGCAACTAAACATTTATTATTAACCAACAGGTAGAAGGCCTGATTGTGATCAATGCGAATCCGTTGCCTAATAATTGCAGCGAATTGGCCAACGGTGAGCTCTTCGGGCACTAGAAATTTGGCCTTGTCCAGGCTAGCTAAAGAGCGTTCCCGAGGATACCGTTCAACAATGACTGGCACCTTAGCAGGGAAGCGGCATTTAATGTGCGCCGATTCGGCCTGGCGTTGGCCCAGCGTCTTCTTAGCCTTGAACCGGGCAGGCTGGTCGCCCTGCTGGCTGGGGCTTGAGGACTGCGCCAGGGCGACTCTGGAAAAACTGGCTGCAATGCATCAGTGACGCTTTGAATTATATTTGGCATCAACATAAGCAATACTGCCAATGAATTAAGGCTTTACTCACTAACCAGAGAATGCTAGCTGTGACAAAAGTTGTTTCTAAGAACAATACTTTTGTAAAAATTAACCCTAGCAAAAAATTTGATTGGTTCTGCAACAAGTGATCCTCACTGCCTAATGGCACCGGGAGAAGGCTGCACAAACTTCACTGACAAGCAAAAAATGAAAAAATCAAAAGAGAAATTTGCTAAACTTGCCCTTATTTTGTTTAAAAACAGGCAATCAAAGCCTCAATATTCAGCATAAGCAAAGAGCATAGTGGCGCAGGTCAGGTTTCATGCATTTAGACCTGTGAGGCATACATTGCCTGTTTGCCTTGCTTCACCTTTTTTCTTTTTCATTACCCTGACTCTGCCTTCTGACCTTTGGACTAGCAATATATACAATAGTTATTGGCTAGTTTTAGTCACTCCTGCCATTTAATTGGGATGTGAAAACCCATGTCCTAGCATGTCGATGCACCAAAAATCTTTTGTTTACACCTAAAATCAAAAAAACAAAGCATAATGTTTTTATACTATATTGTGACTAAAATAATACTTAGATTGTGCAAAGCTACAAAATTGATCTCAAAATAAATAGATTATTATATATAGAAAAAAATGATTGGCATATTATATTTTAGCTTATTTTGACCTCCCTGCAATTTAATTAGATCCTTGATTTGTTGATTTATTTTGACACTTAACAGAAGATATTGGAATTAAACTAATAATGCCAATGATTGACATTGCAAATGATTTGCTTTGCAATCAAACTATTTGATATGATCAAACCCAATCCAAAAGGCCATAGTCCTAGGTACTTTTAGTGACTTAAGAAGAACAAAGGCATTATACACTTTAACATTATATAATTGTTTGCCAACTTGGGAAAATCTTTCTGTTTATATTATTTTGCCTATTTTACTAATACCTATAATGATACAATGAACCTTTTTGTTATAGGATTGCCAACTTTTAATATAATTTTAAAGATTTTTTGTCTAGGATAAATATTAAAGTTTACATTTTACCTTCAAGTAGGTTTGTAGCAAATTACACTTGAACTCAAAAAATTATTGATATTTTTTCAAGTGGTTTATTGATAATTTTTTTAAAGAATTACAACTATTACTTAATGGTTAATCATAAATTAAAAATGAATATTTTAAAAATTCAATAGAATGGATAGGATATATATATCTTAACTATCCTATCCTATCCCAATATATTTTATTATCATCCTATCTTTATTTTTTATATTTTTAATATGATCCATATAATTTTTTAGTATACCTATATTGTATTTTTATTTTTTGGTAGGCCTAAATATAATATAGGCAACATTATTAATAAAAGTATTAATTCTTAACAATTTTATCAAATTTTAAAACATGATTTTTTAGGATTCCCATATATAGTACACAAAGTTTAAAAATAAAATATAAACAAAACCTTTGTGCTTTATTGAAATTTAGCACATTTATTTTTTGTGATTTTTGTATTTTTTGACTAAAATTAGCATAGGCACATTTGCACAAACACTTTCTAAATTAAAGAATCATTACCTATTGCCAGGTATCATACATGCGCAACACCCAGCCGACCCGGCCAAATCGGCTGGGTGACAGGCCTACCAAGCAAGGGACATCGCAAAATTGCTGATGCAAGTCAAAAAATCGCCGATGTAAGTCACAAAATTGGTGAAAAATGAGGGGGTAAGTCGCAAAATGGAAAAGAATTGGGAAGATTCAGGCAAGAATCGTTTGTGGGACTTTTTTTTTTGGTCCTTCGAAATTTTTGGCCAACTAAGTCGCAAATTTTTCCACTGACGACCTATGTCGCATTTACACTGAACAACGTCGCACTTTTGGTCAGAAACAATGTCGCACTTACACTAAACAACGTCGCACTGGCCGGGTAAGATTCAGGAGGTTGCGCATGTATGCCAGGTATCATGTGAACTATATCTATATATACTATTTGAAGCAAAAAACTGTGCCTATTGCTATGCTATACATATTGTTTTTTTAATTAAAGTCAAGATTGTATGGCACTAAGGGCATGATAAGTATTTTATTGCCTATTTTTAATTAGCTTAATAGACAAAATTGCATTTTAAATCTCAATTAATGATGTACTTTCTAATTTAAGGCATAGTAAAGGACAAAGAAATTGTAGGCCTAGTCAATAAAATATGGATGTCCAATAAAAAAACTATGTCTTGAAATTCTAGACCTGTTAATGGATTTTAATAATACTTAATGTAAAAATATGACCAATTATAATACTAGCCTGTCACCACAAACTAGGTCAATTTTTTACCTCATTTTAAGATCTTCAAACCTTTTTTGTCACTATGCTATGTTAATTTATGAGAAAACTTTACATAACTTAGGCTAAGATAAAACATTAGTTAAAGGTCTATAATTGTTTTATCAGAAAAGCAAAAGACGAAATAAAAATGTACTTATAAATTAGTAAATTAAAATGGTCATTTGTCAATTGAGATTACGTTTCTAAAGTTATTTCCAAATAGGTCATAGTCTAGAAGAAAAAAAATAAGTCACTCAAGAGTCCTTTCAACAATAAACTTTTCGTTTAAACAAGTACAAAAAGCAACTCCCAGGCCAGAATTTATCCGGCTATGGTGGTGCCTGTAGCCTTCTGTAGCCTAATGTCATAATTGTTGCTAAAAAGTTTAAACTTTAATAATTTAAACCAAATTTCAATTAAATATATAATAGGACTTACTTTTATCTCTTTTACTTAGCATTTTTTTGCGTTTTAGAAAAAATGAAATAATTGAAAATTATTGTAATTATTTTAAATATTATTTTGAAATCTATATCGGGCTAATTGTTATAAGAAAAAACCTGGGTACTAAGTAAAAAGCGGAATGGTGCGGAATGACGCGGATCGGAAATTTACTTTAAAATGCTTTATTTAAAAAATCTCAAATTTCACATTCTAATACGTAGCAATGAGCTTTATTTAATTCATAGATTTGATCAAAAAATGTTCGACTAAACAGGCAGTAGAGCAGTTACAAATTTTTCCGGTGTTAAATAGGTCTGCGGAATGAATTCTAGGAAATACACTATCAAGATACAATCCGTTCCGCGACGGAATCCGCGTTTTACTGGGTACCAAAAACCTGGGCTTGATTCATCTAAGAGTGCAGTCAGGTATTGTCAAAGTATTGGGGAATTTGGTCTAATAAAAACGCATGCATGAATATGTTCTACTTTTAAATCAGGACGGTAAACAGTTCTGTAAATATTAGCTTCTCTTTGACATGAAATAACGAAGAATAGAATAACTAGGCTTCAATTCATTCATCTTCATG
Organism: Macrostomum cliftonense; assembly: GCA_950096795.1. Lineage (NCBI taxonomy): Eukaryota > Metazoa > Platyhelminthes > Macrostomidae > Macrostomum > Macrostomum cliftonense. The sequence continues at coordinate 76,141 of CATNEM010000353.1, read as the reverse complement.
TAGCCTGTTAGGACTTTTATAATGATAGCTAGATGTGAAATTTTGTGTAGGGCCTAATTTTTCACCTAGACCTAAATTGTAAATTAGTAAATGGAACTTTTTTACCTTCGTTAGCAGAAGTTCAATTATTATTACTGCTATCAGTGCTATTAAGCTGGTGGTCCATTGGTCCACTGGTGGTCCACTTGTTTATCGGCAGGTAGTTCTTTATGCATTATCTGTTAAAAAACTGTCACATTGCCACTGCAAACTTTCAGTTGTTCTACATACTAGCTACTGCTGGTCAAATAGTGCTAGGCCTAATTACACCTAACAATTAACATGTTTTCATTTGTAATGCTAATTGAGACAAAGAGACTTCTGAAGGCAGCTCAAATGACCTTATTAAAATTAGCTATATTGTATTACTTTAGGCAAATAGCTATATAGGCTATTTGGCGATCCTGCATTTTCGTTCGTTAAATTATTTTCTCATTTGAATTCAAGCACCCACGTCATGCAAAGCTTAAATTTATGTCTATGGCCACAGACTATACTGCAGTTGAGGGTAGAGAAGAAGGTTGAATGTTATTCAGCTCAATCTTCAGTTCTCAGTTCTGCTTATATAAATCTATTTATCAACTGATTCAACTCATGGCTGGCTGACCTGCTGCCCCTACGACTATTGTACATGTGGCCAAGCTTCATCCCGCTGCAGAGCTATGCCAATTGAACATCAACCTCCGGGAGCTATATGCCATCACGGTGGACACACTGTCGTGCATTCGGTGGCTTGCCAAGTACCACCTGTTGGGCAATGAGTGCTGGTGTCACTGCCCCGGTGTTCCTGGTGCTGGTGATGCTGGAGCTCCTGCTGTGTCTCCAATGACGAGCGGGAGAGCGCTTCATGGATGGATGGGCATGGGCGTGCCCCGTGTGCCATGGACAGGAGTCTGTCCACAAAGGTTCATTTTTTGAATGGAGCCACCTTCAACTCTCCCAGATCATTGACTTTATATATGGATAGGCTCAGCGCTTATGACTCAAGGACCTCATGCGCGAGTGCGGGATTAGCCAATGGCACACAGTAGTCAACTGGGCAAACTTCTGCCGCGATGTGTGTGCTCAATTCCTGGTTGACCATCCAATGCAGCTGGGTGGCCCTGGCACTGAGGTCGAATTGGATGAAAGTAAATTCTTCCATCGGAAGTACCATGTCGGCCAGTATCGCGAAGGGCATTGGGTTTTAGGCATGGTGGAGCGAGGGAATAATGAGTGTATGATGGTAATAGTCCCAGACCGCCAAGCGGAGACTCTGCTCCCAATCATCGCCAATATGTGCTACCTGGCACCCGAGTAATCACAGATGGCTGGTTGGCCTACCAGCAACTGCCAAACCATGCGGTTGTCAATCATCGGATCAATTTCGTGAACCCACAAGACCCGACTGTCCACACTAACACAATCAAGGGGACGTGGGCCAACTGCAAGGCCAAGTTGCGTCAGATGCATGGGACATCAGATGCACTCTTTGAGTCACACCTACAGGAGTATCTATGGTCGCGTTTGTTCCCGCACAATATGTTTGGCCATTTCATGTACTGGGTGGCTCACTACTATCCGCTATAAGGTTCAAACTGAAGATGAAGTCATAAACAACAATAAACAATGCTTCTACTGTTCCATGTTCCTATACTATTCTTATAGTCATTTTCAAACATCTGACATCGTTAGCAGTTTGTTTCAAATAAGAAAATAATTTAATGAACGAAAATGCAGGATTGCCGGCTATTTTTATATAGGTTAATAGAAAAAAAAAGTTTTGGTATTTTTTGACTAGCAATGTATAGGGCTACTAGCTAAGTAGCTAGTGGTAATATTATTTGACTAGCCTAGTACTAGTTAGGCTAAGACTAGGCCTAGCATATTATTTAGCTAGTGAATATAACAATATTGGTCAAAAAGTATTAGCATTGATTTGTTTATGGAACCAGAGTGATATTTAAAATCAATTGACAGACCTATTAATTATAATATAGTTTTGGGTTAGGGTAGGGCTTTGATATGATCCCAAATTAGTATCCTAAAAATTGTGATTCTAGGCTTTTTGGGATCCTGGTCCTAAAATATAAATGTGTTGGGAATCAGAAATAAAATACAGTATGCAATGTGTCATAGCACATAGGTAGCTATAAGGTTAAATTTTTTATATAAAGTAAATGTGTAGGCCTATAGTTTATTAAGATAAAGATACATATAATGTTTATAAGAGTAACTGTTATTGAATATTTTAATTAACTAAAATGTAATTCAAGCAATTCACTATGTAATTATATGCATATTTTCAGCATGACTCTTATTAAAACCAAGAGTTAGTAATGAAATAATTGTATAAAAAAGAAAATTAAAATTTTAAAAGATAGGCCTACTTAATTAAATTTTGTTCTACTTTTCTTTATAGACAATAAGCATTATTAGGCTTATTCCTGAATATTCCTCCTTAAATCATGCCTGAAAAAACTGATCCTAATCCTGATCCTACCAAAAAAATTTGATCCTGTTTAAGTCCTAGCCATACTTAGGAAGATGTCCTTTTACTTGGAAAATTCTGATGTTTATAGCCAAATTTTGGCCCCTATGTGGCACATATAGTGTAGCATAGTGCAGGAATCCCCTATGGCACAAGGCAATGCAAAGCCCATAGTCCAGAGGAGGTGGGTATATGCCAGATTAATCCAGCATACACTTGCAAATTTTGGCATATAGTTTACATACTCCAAAATACACTTACAATCTTTTTTTCATATTGTTTGGAGTAAAATAAAAAAAATTAATAACCTAGTGCATATTAGCAAAATAATGGTGTAAATTTAAATAATAATTCACAAAAGGTATAGAAAGTACCTTTAATAGTAATTTAAATGTCTAGGTTTACCTAAATTTTGGTGTTTAGAATCTGGCGTACATCTAGGGTCTTCTGAACTCTTGCGCAGGGTAATATACAAGCTGTTACCCTGTTATGAATGTTTTGAAGCATTTTTAATTGATAAATTTTTAATATTCATGAATTTGTAGTTGCAAGTAAGTTAAGTTGAATTTTATACATGCATTTGTACATTTGGATAGTATTGACATTGTTTAGACTTGTATTTTTTGTCACCCAATAGAATAAATAGTTTACTATAATCTTATTTTTAAGCAAAATAAAATACATTTTTATGGATTTGAAGACTTATGTACCTTTAGAAGTTGACTCGTCAAGTCAACTGTTGAGGGTTTTGTAAACTTCAAATGACAATTTTTGGCACTTGCTTTGCAGCCCAGGGTGTGAAATCTAAGTATGTAAAGTCAATTGACAATCCATAAATTTATACTTTTGTGTGTGTTATAATTATTGCTACGATTATTAAAGATTTTAGCATAAGTTATTACAAGGATGAAATATGCTGTTTTTATGTTTTAAGGATTAAACAAAATCCTTAGGACTTGACATATATTTTAGACTAGAGCTAACTGTAATTTCAGTTTGTCCGTCAAAATGCCTCACGTAGAACAAGATATCAAGCTTGACTTCAAGGACGTGCTGATCCGGCCAAAACGCAGCACACTGAAGTCCCGCTCAGATGTTGACCTGCGCAGGGAGTATATCTTTAGGAACAGTGGCGCCAAATACTACGGCGTCCCCATCATGACGGCTAATATGGACACTACGGGCACGTTTGAGATGGCCCGAGCGCTGGCCAAGCACGCCATGTTTACAACAGTGCACAAGCACTATTCCGTGCAGGACTGGGAGGCATTCGCTGCCACTGCCGAGCCAGAGGTGTTGGAGCATTGCGCCGTGTCGGCCGGCACCGGGGATCTCGAACGTCTCGTCCAAGTAATCAAAGCTGTGCCGCAGCTGCGCTTCATCTGTCTGGACGTTGCCAACGGCTATTCGGAGCATTTTGTTGCTTTTGTACGCAAAGTGCGCGATTTGTTTCCTGAGCACACCATACTGGCTGGCAATGTGGTCACCGGCGAAATGGTTGAACAGCTTATACTGTCCGGTTAGGCTGGCTTTGTTCTTGCTTTATTTGACAAAGGCGAAGTTTGAGATTAGATCTCCGATTCTCTATGAGATCAGATATAAGATTATTCATGAGACTAATCTTCGTTTCACTATGAGATCAGACGTCAGTTTTGGAGGTTATTTCAAGTTCTTTATGAGTCAGATCTATCACTTTTATTCCTTTTGAGACCAGACTAGCTCTTCGGTGCCCCCCCGCCCGGGAGCGCCGCCAGACATTTTAAATCTCTCATTTACTCAACAGAAATCTCCCCCCAGGGGGGCGCCGACAGACATTTTAAATCTCTCATTTACTCAACAGAAATCTCCCCCCAGGGGGGCGCCGACAGACATTTTAAATCTCTCATTTACTCAACAGAAATCTCCCCCCAGGGGGGCGCCGCCAGACATTTTAAATCTCTCATTTACTCAACAGAAATCTCTCCCCAGGGGAGCGCCGACAGACATTTTAAATCTCTCATTTACTCAACAGAAATCTCCCCCCAGGGGGGCGCCGACAGACATTTTAAATCTCTCATTTACTCAACAGAAATCTCCCCCCAGGGGAGCGCCGCCAGACATTTTAAATCTCTCATTTACTCAACAGAAATCTCCCCCCCAGGGGGGCGCCGCCAGACATTTTAAATCTCTCATTTACTCAACAGAAATCTCTCCCCAGGGGAGCGCCGACAGACATTTTAAATCTCTCATTTACTCAACAGAAATCTCCCCCCAGGGGGGCGCCGACAGACATTTTAAATCTCTCATTTACTCAACAGAAATCTCCCCCCAGGGGGGCGCCGACAGACATTTTAAATCTCTCATTTACTCAACAGAAATCTCCCCCCAGGGGGGCGCCGACAGACATTTTAAATCTCTCATTTACTCAACAGAAATCTCCCCCCAGGGGGGCGCCGACAGACATTTTAAATCTCTCATTTACTCAACAGAAATCTCCCCCCAGGGGGGCGCCGCCAGACATTTTAAATCTCTCATTTACTCAACAGAAATCTCCCCCCAGGGGGGCGCCGACAGACATTTTAAATCTCTCATTTACTCAACAGAAATCTCTCCAAGCAGCCAGAAAATCTCTGCAGGAAAATTAAAATCTCCCGAGCAGCTCAAAATCGTTGCGTGTAGTTAGAAAATTTTCTAAATATAAAGAAAATCTCCCTCTGCAAATAGAAAATCTCCCAGCTAGCTAGAAAATCTCTTCGAGCAGCTAGAAAATTTTTGCGAGAAGTCGAAAATCTTCCCCAGAAGTAAAGTAGAAAAGCCCCCGAAACAGACAGTTTAAAAGTCCAACTAAGGCAGTTGGAAAATCTCCCGGAGCAATTAAGAAAATCCCCCAAGCAAACTGAAAATATCTCCGAGCAGTTAAAAAATCCACTTTAAGAAGTTAAAAAAATCTCCTTGAGCAGTAAAAAAATCTCCCATAGCATTTAGAAAGTCTCCTTCGAGCAGTTAAAAAACCATATAAAGGACCGTACGATTAGATCTCCGCCACCCTTTATGATTGTGACTTCGGATGGCTAAAAAAGACTAGTTTTAGACGCTATAAGAATAGATTTTCAAGGCACCATGGCAATATGCTTTTCACTATATGACACTATGCCATCGTTACTCTTTGATAGCATTGCAAGATTATCCAAAATTATGCGTCATCTCCCCCCCCCGACCAGGCGCCGACGTCATCAAAGTCGGCATCGGGCCGGGCAGCGTGTGCACAACGCGCAAGAAAACCGGCGTCGGTTATCCCCAATTGTCCGCCGTATTAGAATGCGCCGACGCTGCGCACGGCCTCGGCGGCCACATCATCTCAGACGGCGGCTGCGTCAATCCGGGCGACGTTGCCAAAGCTTTCGGCGCCGGCGCCGATTTTGTCATGGCCGGCGGCTTATTCGCCGGTCACGACGAATCCGCCGGCGAAGTTATCGAACGCGACGGTAAAAAGTACAAATTATTCTACGGCATGAGCTCGCGCACCGCCATGGATAAGCACGCCGGCGGCGTGGCCGACTACCGCGCCTCGGAGGGCAAGACAATTGAGATACCGTACCGCGGCCCGGTTGAGAAAACTGTGCTGGACATTCTTGGCGGCGTGCGCAGCGCCTGCACCTACGTTGGCGCTTCCAAGCTGAAAGAATTGTCGCGTCGTACTACTTTTATTAGGGTCAGCATGCAGGCTAACGAAGTTTTCGCCGCGCATAACAAGGACGATTAATAAATGGGGTCGGGCAGCGCACGCCCAACAATATCGAGAAGTTCAGGTGATTTTACTTGTTTTTTTTTCTGGCGAAAAATTCTTTATTTTATTTATGGTCCTCAGCTTCAGAAACATACAATTCGGGAGTTTCCATGCTTATACTATTTCAGGGACACGTTTCTACTCCCCTCAGTCCTTCAGTGGCCAGTTTTTATCCCGCTATGTACTTAGTAGTGATGCGTTTTCCTACCCATAGTGTGAGACTGTGAGTACTTCAGAGCGAGGTTATCTACAGTGCCCTATTATTACTTGATTGGGATGGGCTATCTGCTTACTGTCGTTTTATGATTTATGATTTTACTGGCCCCAGAAAAGTTATTGCCCTAGCAGCTCAATGGCAAATCGGGATCGTAAGTGCCTGCTAAACAGCCTTTTGGATCGTATCTTTACGATAGCCAACACCTTAGGTTTCACTTTTTACCCGGATAATTAAGACCCGCTTTCTGCTTAGCCTAACCCTATGTAGTCTATTCTATCGTGCATTACTGACAGTAGAATTTTTGTGTTTTAATGTCTTTTTTTAATTTCTAGACAATATTGTGTTGTTAAATGCTTGCTAGAATATACAAATTCTATAGGAATTTCTGCACCGATTCTATCCTATTGCATTGCCCTAATATATTTTAATAATTGTTGACCGTCAATCCTGGCTTGCAGTTCTTTCAATCCTTTTTTACTGGTAACGTGTTTTCCTTGCTGAAATAAGGCATTAAGTAAATTACAACGAACAAATATAGTCTGGAATGAAAATCGAACATATTTTAATCTTTGTGATTAAGCGCATTGGTTTCGCATTGGATTTTCCTAACTTGCCCATTGCCAGTGTTGTCTTCTTGATTTCTAATATCATTTTTGTTTAACCAATTGGACAAGTGTAACTTTGTTTCAATTAAGGTTCAATTCTGCTACTTTTCCCTGGCACTGGGTGTGGGTCTCACCATCCCTCCCAGACACTGGGTGTGAGTCTCACCATCCCTCACGAACACTAGGTGTGGGTCTCACCATCCCTCCCAGACACTGGGTGTGAGTCTCACCATCCCTCCCAGACACTGGGTGTGAGTCTCACCATCCCTCCCAGACACTGGGTGTGAGTCTCACCATCCCTCACGAACACTAGGTGTGGGTCTCACCATCCCTCCCAGACACTGGGTGTGAGTCTCACCATCCCTCACGAACACTAGGTGTGGGTCTCACCATCCCTCCCAGACACTATGGTGTGAGTCTCACCATCCCTCCCAGACACTGGGTGTGAGTCTCACCATCCCTCCCAGACACTGGGTGTGAGTCTCACCATCCCTCCCAGACACTGGGTGTGAGTCTCACCATCCCTCCCAGACACTGGGTGTGGGTCTCACCATCCCTCCCAGACACTGGGTGTGGGTCTCACCATCCCTCCCAGACACTATGGTGTGAGTCTCACCATCCCTCCCAGACACTGGGTGTGGGTCTCACCATCCCTCCCAGACACTGGGTGTGGGTCTCACCATCCCTCCCAGACACTATGGTGTGGGTCTCACCATCCCTCCCAGACACTGGGTGTGGGTCTCACCATCCCTCCCAGACACTATGGTGTGGGTCTCACCATCCCTCCCAGACACTGGGTGTGAGTCTCACCATCCCTCACGAACACTAGGTGTGGGTCTCACCATCCCTCCCAGACACTGGGTGTGAGTCTCACCATCCCTCCCAGACACTGGGTGTGAGTCTCACCATCCCTCACGGACACTGGGTGTGGGTCTCTCCATCCCTCCCAGACACTGGGTGTGAGTCTCACCATCCCTCCCAGACACTGGGTGTGAGTCTCACCATCCCTCACGAACACTAGGTGTGGGTCTCACCATCCCTCCCAGACACTGGGTGTGAGTCTCACCATCCCTCACGAACACTAGGTGTGAGTCTCACCATCCCTCCCAGACACTGGGTGTGGGTCTCACCATCCCTCCCAGACACTATGGTGTGAGTCTCACCATCCCTCCCAGACACTGGGTGTGGGTCTCACCATCCCTCCCAGACACTGGGTGTGGGTCTCACCATCCCTCCCAGACACTATGGTGTGGGTCTCACCATCCCTCCCAGACACTGGGTGTGGGTCTCACCATCCCTCCCAGACACTATGGTGTGGGTCTCACCATCCCTCCCAGACACTGGGTGTGAGTCTCACCATCCCTCACGAACACTAGGTGTGGGTCTCACCATCCCTCCCAGACACTGGGTGTGAGTCTCACCATCCCTCACGAACACTAGGTGTGGGTCTCACCATCCCTCCCAGACACTGGGTGTGAGTCTCACCATCCCTCACGAACACTAGGTGTGAGTCTCACCATCCCTCCCAGACACTGGGTGTGGGTCTCACCATCCCTCCCAGACACTATGGTGTGAGTCTCACCATCCCTCCCAGACACTGGGTGTGGGTCTCACCATCCCTCCCAGACACTGGGTGTGGGTCTCACCATCCCTCCCAGACACTATGGTGTGGGTCTCACCATCCCTCCCAGACACTGGGTGTGGGTCTCACCATCCCTCCCAGACACTATGGTGTGGGTCTCACCATCCCTCCCAGACACTGGGTGTGAGTCTCACCATCCCTCACGAACACTAGGTGTGGGTCTCACCATCCCTCCCAGACACTGGGTGTGAGTCTCACCATCCCTCCCAGACACTGGGTGTGAGTCTCACCATCCCTCACGGACACTGGGTGTGGGTCTCTCCATCCCTCCCAGACACTGGGTGTGAGTCTCACCATCCCTCCCAGACACTGGGTGTGAGTCTCACCATCCCTCACGGACACTGGGTGTGGGTCTCACCATCCCTCCCAGACACTATGGTGTGGGTCTCACCATCCCTCCCAGACACTGGGTGTGAGTCTCACCATCCCTCACGAACACTAGGTGTGGGTCTCACCATCCCTCCCAGACACTGGGTGTGAGTCTCACCATCCCTCACGAACACTAGGTGTGGGTCTCTCCATCCCTCCCAGACACTGGGTGTGAGTCTCACCATCCCTCACGGACACTGGGTGTGGGTCTCTCCATCCCTCCCAGACACTGGGTGTGAGTCTCACCATCCCTCCCAGACACTGGGTGTGAGTCTCACCATCCCTCACGAACACTAGGTGTGGGTCTCACCATCCCTCCCAGACACTGGGTGTGAGTCTCACCATCCCTCACGAACACTAGGTGTGGGTCTCTCCATCCCTCCCAGACACTGGGTGTGAGTCTCACCATCCCTCACGGACACTGGGTGTGGGTCTCTCCATCCCTCCCAGACACTGGGTGTGAGTCTCACCATCCCTCACGGACACTGGGTGTGGGTCTCTCCATCCCTCCCAGACACTGGGTGTGGGTCTCACCATCCCTCCCAGACACTGGGTGTGGGTCTCACCATCCCTCCCAGTCACTATGGTGTGGGTCTCACCATCCCTCCCAGACACTGGGTGTGAGTCTCACCATCCCTCACGAACACTAGGTGTGGGTCTCACCATCCCTCCCAGACACTGGGTGTGAGTCTCACCATCCCTCACGAACACTAGGTGTGGGTCTCTCCATCCCTCCCAGACACTGGGTGTGAGTCTCACCATCCCTCACGGACACTGGGTGTGGGTCTCTCCATCCCTCCCAGACACTGGGTGTGAGTCTCACCATCCCTCACGGACACTGGGTGTGGGTCTCTCCATCCCTCCCAGACACTGGGTGTGAGTCTCACCATCCCTCCCAGACACTGGGTGTGAGTCTCACCATCCCTCACGGACACTGGGTGTGGGTCTCACCATCCCTCCCAGACACTATGGTGTGGGTCTCACCATCCCTCCCAGACACTGGGTGTGGGTCTCACCATCCCTCACGGACACTGGGTGTGAGTCTCACCATCCCTCACGGACACTGGGTGTGGGTCTCACCATCCCTCCCGGACACTGGGTGTGGGTCTCAATATCCCTCCCAGACACTGGGTGTGAGTCTCACCATCCCTCCCGGACACTGGGTGTGGGTCTCACCATCCCTCCCAGACACTGGGTGTGAGTCTCACCATCCCTCACGGACACTGGGTGTGGGTCTCACCATCCCTCCCGGACACTGGGTGTGGGTCTCACCATCCCTCCCAGACACTGGGTGTGGGTCTCACCATCCCTCCCGGACACTGGGTGTGGGTCTCACCATCCCTCCCAGACACTGGGTGTGAGTCTCACCATCCCTCACGGACACTGGGTGTGGGTCTCACCATCCCTCACGGACACTGGGTGTGGGTCTCACCATCAAGATAGATGCTTGAATTTCCAGACAGAATAGACGCAGCGCCTAAAGCAAACTCGTGATTGTGATGAGCAATAATCGGACCATTTCAGCACAGATTTAGCTGGCGCCCAAACCAGACTGTCAAAGACGATGCGTTGCTGGCGCAAGTTCGTCTGCCTGCTGTGCCTAGCGGGTGCGCTGGTTGCGCTCAGTTCCTTCACCTTCTGGCTTGGCGATTGCAACAGCCGATGCCCGCGCCAGTGCAGCGTCGACGCCTCAACGTCGCTGCCAACTTTGCCGACCTCCGAAGCTCTGACCGATCGGGCGCTGCGTCAGCATCGGCGCCAATTCGCCGACTCGCTAGCCGCTCTGGCCGATCTTCGCCGAGTGAAAGCGTCGGTTCGTCAGGAATTGGTCCGTCTGGAGCGCGAGCGCGCGCAGGTGATGCAGCAGATTCGTACTAGCCGAACCGAGCTGGCTAGTGCGTTGCGCAATCAGCGGAAGATTCTGGCCGACACGGAGAAGGCCAGGCTGGACTTGGCCGCCCTGCGAGCCAGCTTAGCCGAAGCCGATCTGCGTCATGTGCCAGCTCTGCGGCCTCCGTTGAATATGTCGATGCCCACTCTGGCGGCGTCGGACAATGTTAATAGAAGCTTTGCCGACTGCGGCCCAGTTGACTGTTTCAACTACGCCCGCTGCGGCCTAGCCGAGCAGTGGCAGCGATTTGCGCTTAGCTACTCGCCCGATTCGTCCACTGACGCCGGCCGACTGTTGAACGCCAGCCGACAGCTTCTCCCACTGGGGATGACTGTCGCAGGTTTCGGCCGCAATGCTTGTCTCGTCCTGGCAGATTTCGGCTCCACGGCGGTTGCCTCAGTATCCGATATTCCCTCAACATCCAATCTTGTAGCCCTGATTTTGCTGCCTTCCGTCAGTGCCGACCTGACAAGGCGCAACTTGACTTCGGAGCGGCCCCTTGCCGTGATCGCGTCGCGCCACCATCTTGCTGGCGGCTTCCGGCCTGGCTGGGACATCGCCATGCCGGCTCCGGCCCCCTTCCACTCCGCTAGCAGCCTCTGGGCCGCCCTGCCGCCGTTGGTGCCGGCAAGAAGGCGACGCCTATTGTCGGCGCCGCTACTGCCCGACGGCGCCGATAATTCTACCTGGCGTCGCGGGCTTAGCAACGGTGATCAACTGGCACTTGAACAGTTGCGCCAGCTCTGCTGCAGCGGCGGCAACTCTTCTGTAATGCCCGCTCCAGCCGGCGCCACCTTCTGTCCGATTCTGATGCCGGCCGGCGGGCCGCTGTCGACGCCAGCCAGTCAGCGCCGATTGTTCGACTGCCTGCTGGCCGGCTCGGTACCGATAATCCTCGGCGACATGCTGCTGCCGTTTGCCGACCTGCTAGAGCCGCTGTGGCTTCGCGCTGTTCTTCGCCTGCCGAAGTCTCGATCCAGCGAACTGGCCTGGCTGCTGGCCACTTACAACGACGCCGCTTTGTTGGAGATGCGCCGCCACGGCCGCCTGCTGCTGGAACGGCACCTGGGCACTTGGCGAGCTCAAGCCGGCACGCTGCTGACTCTGCTTAACCGGCGCCTGGGCCTGCCTGGTCCACCGGCTACCGGGCCCACCGGCTCCAGCGCCCTGCTGCCTGGCCATTCCCGCCTGCTCATGGGCCACGTGCCCAGCCACTTTGACGAGACGCAGGACTATCTGGGCCCTGTGGAGCCGCCGTTGGATTCCACGCTCTATCAGGTGATTAGCTGGTGGGCCCAGGCGTCAGCTTTAATGGGGCGCAGGTTTTTTGCTTAGCAATCCGCGAAATGGTCATTTTGGGGGCGTCTGTTACCTCAGAGATGCTATCTAGTTACCATACATAGAGTCAATAAAGTATTCAGTCAGACCGACAGACACACTGACATAATGACTGACAGGCAGACGGTCGGACAGACAGACAGACAGACGGACGGACGGACGGACAGACAAAATGACAGACAGACACACAGACAGACAAACAGACAGACAGACACACAGACAGACAAACAGACAGACAGACAGACAGACAGACAGACAGACAAACAGATAGACAGACAGACAGACAGACAAACAGACAGACAGATAGACAGACAGACACAGACAGACAGACAGACAGACAGACAGACAGACAGACAGACAGACAGACAGACACACAGATAGACAGACAGACAGACAGACAGACAGACAGACAGACAGACAGACAGACAGACAGACAAACAGACAGATAGACAGACAGACACACAGATAGACAGACAGACAGACAGACAGACAGACAGACAGACAAACAAACAGACAGACAGACAAACAAACAGACAGACAGACAGACAGACAGACAGACAGATAGACAGACAGACAGACAAACAAACAGACAGACAGACAGACAGACAGATAGACAGACAGACAGACAGACACAGAGACAGACAGTAGAGAAGCCTGTTAGGCTGTCCCTACAATTCCCTAAACTGCTCCTGCAATCCCACTAAAGTGCCCCAATAACCTGCGCGCAGAACAACCACACGGCCCCGGCGCCGCTTAGCCAGCAGGCCAATCCGCTGCTCAACTACCCCAGCCTTCCGGGCTATCCGCCGCCTCCGCCGACCGAGGCTCAGTTCAACGGGTCCGCTTTCGGCTACCGCCCCATTAATCATTCTATTGGCACCGGCGGCCTCGAATTCAGCCAAGCAGCTGGCGGCAACCTGCCGGCTGAACAATTCACTGCAGTTGTGCTCAGTTACAATCGCGAATCCGTGCTAGTTGGCTCACTATCTAAGCTGGCCGGCCTGCCCTATCTGCACTCGGTGCTCGTTGTCTGGAATGGGGAGAAGGCCCCGAATCCCGACACTGTCTGGCCAGATCTGGGCGGCGTGCCTTTGCGCTTTATTCGGGGAACAGGTCCGTCATTTATCCCAGATCCTTAAATCATTTATCCCACATTCTTATATCAGTCCGTCATTTAACCCAGATTGACATATCAGTCCGTCATATATCCCAGATCCTCATATCCGTTCATAATTTATCCCAGATCCTCAAATCAGTCCGTCATTTATCCCAGATCCTCAAATCAGTCTTTAATTTATCCCAGATCCTCAAATCAGTCCGTCATTTATCCCAGATCCTCAAATCAGTCTTTAATTTATCCCAGATCCTCAAATCATTCCGTCATTTATCCCAGATCCTCAAATCATTCCGTCATTTATCTCAGATCCTCATATCATTCCGTCTTTTATCCCAGATCCCAAAATCAGTCCGTCATTTATCCCAGATCCCTAAATCAGTCCGTCATTTATCCCAGATCCCTAAATCAGTCCGTCATTTATCTCAGATCCTCATATCAGTCTGTTTTTTATCCCAGATCTTGATATCAGTCCGTCATTTATCCCAGATCCTCAAATCAGTCCGTCACTTATCCCAGATCCTCAAATCAGTCCGTCATTTATCTCAGATCCTCATATCAGCCTGTCATTTATCCCAGATCCTCAAATCAGTCCGTCATTTATCCCAGATCCTCATATCATTCCGTCATTTATCCCAGATCCTCATATCATTCCGTCATTTATCCCAGATCCTCATATCATTCCGTCATTTATCCCAGATCCCCATATCATTCCGTAATTTATCCCAGATCCTCATATCATTCCGTCATTTATCCCAGATCCCCCAATGATCCATACCCCATCCCGGTTACTTCATATCTAAATAGCCCCAAACTACCTGTCTACTGTCGCAGGCAACTCGCTAAACAACCGCTTCCTGCCGTGGTCCGAGATTCGAACCGAAGCGGTACTCAGCCTAGACGACGACGTGTACATGCGCCAGGACGAGCTAGTGCTGGCGTTCAGGGTTTGGCGCGAGCACCGCGACCGCATCGTCGGCTTCCCGGCCAGGTTCCACGCCCGGTCCGGCTCAGGCTGGGCGTACAACTCCAACCAGACCTGCGAGTACTCCATGGTGCTCACCGGGGCGGCCTTTCTGCACGTCCACTACCTGCATCTGTACTCCTATTGGCTGCCTAGTGCACTGCGTCTAGAAGTCGACCGGCTAATGAATTGCGAAGATATTTTAATGAACTTTCTTGTTAGTCACGTGACGCGTAAAGCTCCAATCAAGGTCACGTCGCGCTGGTCGTTTCCCTGCTTCGGCTGCAAGCAGTCGCTTTATAAAGATGAATCGCATTTTGCTGAGCGATCGCATTGTATTAACTATTTTAGCGCCATGTTCGGCTACAATACCCTGCTGTACAGCCAATTCAGAGCCGACTCGGTGCTATTCAAAACCCGACTCGGCGCTGACAAGGTCAAGTGCTTCAAGTACGTCTAGGACTCTATTGAAATGCCTATTGGATTACTGTATTTTGCTGGGCTTATACCAATCATGCAGGCTTTTGTTTATAGGATCCATGCCTTTAAGTACAAATTTGAGATCATCTTCCCTTACTCGATTGATCCCCTTGAACTATTGGGAGTCCTCAACTCTATTACTCCGCTGAATCCGAGTTTCTAGGACAGTCAAAAAATTCGAATGTCTTAACTAATTAACAAGAACAAAGCCGTAATGCAAGCTCCTTACCTCTCTCAGTAACTCAGTTCTTTACCCACCTATAGTATTGCCTGATTTTTAGCTGTCTGCTAATTTGATTTCAATGGCTTCCGCCTCAAACGCAGTAAACTTTTAAAATTGCACGAATACCTGTAAATTGTTTTATCTGCCCCTATTATGCATTTTTTAACCACCTTACATAAGTGCTCATTATTTTACTATTCAATCTTAACGTCGATTGAAATTGGAGATTAGAATATCATTTTTGCATCCTAATTATTTGTTGCTCATGCTATTGAATGCAAAAATCTTCCTACTAATTCTTTTTGGTGTAAAAAATTATACTTAGAAAAATCGCCCTTGTCTTTCAACTCTCGTTCAATTTCGCAATTAATGTGCTTTGTGCTTACTTACAGTAGCTGTTAGGCGCATGTAATAAATTGGTGTCTTCTTGTTTTGCAGTTACTCCTTGGTTTTTTAGTTACTGTTATTTTGATAAATGAAACCATTGTGGCTGCTATTTCTTACTATATATTAGCCTTGTATTTACTTGCTATAACTTGCTTCTGCATGTGGCTTTTCATACGCAAAATATACTTATTTTACATAATGAAGAATCGTAGTATTTAAAAAAATTATATTTGTCCGCCTTTGTTTTACTACTTTTCAATCAAATCCTTTTTACCAGGGTAATCTGAAAGCAAAGAAAATATATGGAAATTAATATTTGAACGTATATTAAAACTATTAGACATTATTTTAGCACACTGAATGAATAGAATATAATACTGAGTTGTAATGTTAAGTACGCCATTGATAAATCACATTAGAAGGATCATATTGTTTTTTCTATAAGCATATTAAACATGATCTTGACCTTAATATTTATTTGTCTGCATAAATTCGTACTTGGCGTTTGAGAACTAGAACAACGTAGGGACCGTATGGTATCTGTGCGTGGTAAGGCCTTTAAAATTACGATCCTCGATACATATCGGTTACCCTTTAAATAGTTATGATTTTTAATTTATTTTAAATAGACATTCCTGTAAAATAAAATTTTCAGTCATCTCTACCTCTACTTACGGTACTTACCCTGATAACATTTCCGAGGGCAAAAATATTTCGCCCGATGTGGGGCTCGAACCCACGACCCTGAGATTAAGAGTCTCATGCTCTACCGACTGAGCTAACCGGGCTTGATAGAAGAGGTTATTTTTCTATGTATATATTCACTTGGATACCGCAAATTACTTGGCCCTTGCTATTCGATACTGTTGTGGGGTTAGAAACTTAGGATGCTTTTTTAGATGACTCTATTACGGCCATATAATAATACAAGTGGCCTTTTCAGTCAATGGAGGGCAAAAAGTTGCCAAGCGCTGCCCAAATGGTCGCAATTAACTTTGCATCGGGTGGCTTCGCTGGTTTTGTTGAAGTCTGCATCATGCATCCCATTGATCTTGTTAAGACAAGATACCAGGTTTATCCGGATACAAAGTCCAGCATTGTGACTTGCTTTCGAGACATGTACAAAGCTGAAGGGTATGTCTCTATGTATTTTAAAATTTAATGCATGTGTTTGTCTTTTTAATTCACAAGTGTCATATGTATTTAATCATTTATGTTAATTTGATTGTAGCTTTTTATCTTACTACAAGGGCATTTTGCCACCTCTTCTGGCAGAGACGCCGAAGCGGGCAGTGAAATTTTTTACATTCGAAGAGTACAAACGGCTATTCAAGGCTCTTCCGATATCGTCTGCTCTTGTAAATATTCTTTAGACTGTCATATTATAATTTACTTGCTGCTTTCCCATTTCTCTACTTACAGTAAAATAGAAAAATTTTAGGTGTATTCTGGAGCCGGATTTATGTCTGGCTTCACCGAAGCATTTGTGATCAATCCGTTTGAACGAGTGAAAGTTCTGTTGCAATCACAGAAGCAGCAATACGCGTTGGTGAGTTGCTGAATTATCTGTAGCTGTCATTGTTGGCGATGTGTATAAAAATATGACACTTTCCAGCAAGACTCCACCTGGTCTACTGTTCGCAAAATTGTCCGCACAGACGGCATCGGATTGCGCGGCCTGAATCTGGGCCTGACGGCCACTATTGGCCGGCACTCGGTGTTCAATTGTTTCTATTTTGGTATTTATTACACCGGACTCGAGGCCACGCAATCTGGCGCTCTGCCTGGCCGGCTAGACATTGCGCGCAAATTTCTTATCGGATTCAGCGCCGGCACGCTGGCCTCCTGCATCAACATACCGTTCGACGTGGCCAAGTCGCGTATTCAGGGACCGGAGGGCAAGACTAAGTACAAGGCCTGCTTCCAGACCATTGGCCTCGTGTATCGGGAGGAGGGGTGAGCCGTCACTTTCAAAGGCTTCAATGCCTAACTGTGATCTCCTAAAGATGGGATGGGTAATAATAATAATCATAATCATAATCATAATAATAATCCTTTGGGGGGGTTGCCCTCATGGGCGTGAATTGCGCAACTGGCCCATAGCCCACCAAATTCGTGTAAAAGGCCCCAAATAAATGTGACCCTGCACACGAAACCGCGCTAGGGAAAATAATCAACCTCAGAGGGGTCGAACCTGGACCATTAGCACACGAACTTAACCGCCGAGCCACTGTTGTTAATAAGCTTGTTACTTGTTATTCTTACTGTGTGCTTTATCTCTTTTACCGTTAATCTCCTTAGATGTTCAATACTGCTCAAAGCGCTAGGTGTCCTCAGCTAGCTGAGTCTGAGAGAATGTTCGAATGATCCAAATAGATGCTTGTTGCTGCTCAAGTGCTTTGAGCAACAGACCTATAGAGTAACCTTGTCTTTAACTTTACCGTCATATAAAAATATAAATATGCCCCTCTGGTTATACTTAAAAGAGTAAAATCTCTTTGGCCCCCCGCCGAGGATAGAAAAAAGAGGCGCTTTCACAAGACCGAAATTTTGTTCCCAAGACCTTGGGGAAAATATTGCTACTTCACTCTCCATAATTGTCCAATTTCATGACCGCATAAAATATCTAACTTTCGGTACATATCGCCCGGGCCATCCCGCAGCTGGCGAGCCCTGTATCGCGGCCTGATACCGAAGATAATTCGGCTTGGCCCGGGCGGCGCCATCATGCTGCTGGTGTTTGAGTACACGTCAGCCTACCTGACTAGAACTCTGCTGTCGGCTGGCTAACAGGTTGGGAATAGCATTGACTGGGATCAGTTGGATAAACTGTTTTCTTTTAGACTGCTTTCAGACTAAATAAGAAATTTCATGTTTATTAGAGCCAAGAACGCAAACATATTCTTTGATAAAAAGTATTTTAATTACTATTTGGCGTACAAATTAAATGATTTTTTAGGTATGATCTCTCGCAATTTTAAATATATACAGTCCGTTTTGATGATTCAGTTTTCAAAAATTTTAATCTATAGTCTTCCGATTTTGTTTTTATGGATGCAAGCTTAGCCAAGCAATTTAAACTTTTTTCTTTCTTCATTTTTATTTGCATCAATTTATTTAACATATTTAAGGCAGCCTGTCACACTCTGCCACTGCCGGCTTATTCACGCATTTAAGGCAGCCTGTCACACAGCTCTGCCACTGCAGGCTGATTCATGCATTTAAGACAGCCTGTCACACAGCTCTGCCACTGCAGGCTTATTCACACGCATTTAAGGCAGCCTGTCACACAGCTCTGCCACTGCAGGCTGATTCACACGCATTTAAGGCAGCCTGTCACACAGCTCTTCCAGTGCAGGCTTATTCACACGCATTTAAGACAGCCTGTCACACAGCTCTTCCACTGCAGGCTTATTCACACGCATTTAAGGCAGCCTGTCACACAGCTCTGCCACTGCA
Source organism: Macrostomum cliftonense (assembly GCA_950096795.1). NCBI lineage: Eukaryota > Metazoa > Platyhelminthes > Macrostomidae > Macrostomum > Macrostomum cliftonense. Next base: position 57,177 of record CATNEM010000353.1, on the reverse strand, counting down.
GGCTTATTCACACGCATTTAAGACAGCCTGTCACACAGCTCTGCCACTGCAGGCTTATTCACACGCATTTAAGGCAGCCTGTCACACAGCTCTGCCACTGCAGGCTGATTCACGCATTTAAGGCAGCCTGTCACACAGCTCTGCCACTGCAGGCTGATTCACACGCATTTAAGGCAGCCTGTCACACAGCTCTGCCACTGCAGGCTGATTCACACGCATTTAAGGCAGCCTGTCACACAGCTCTTCCAGTGCAGGCTTATTCACACGCATTTAAGACAGCCTGTCACACAGCTCTGCCACTGCAGGCTTATTCACACGCATTTAAGACAGCCTGTCACACAGCTCTGCCACTGCAGGCTTATTCACACGCATTTAAGACAGCCTGTCACACAGCTCTGCCACTGCAGGCTTATTCACACGCATTTAAGACAGCCTGTCACACAGCTCTGCCACTGCAGGCTTATTCACACGCATTTAAGACAGCCTGTCACACAGCTCTGCCACTGCAGGCTTATTCACACGCATTTAAGACAGCCTGTCACACAGCTCTGCCACTGCAGGCTGATTCACACGCATTTAAGGCAGCCTGTCACACAGCTCTTCCACTGCAGGCTGATTCACACGCATTTAAGACAGCCTGTCACACAGCTCTTCCAGTGCAGGCTTATTCACACGCATTTAAGACAGCCTGTCACACAGCTCTGCCACTGCAGGCTTATTCACACGCATTTAAGACAGCCTGTCACACAGCTCTTCCACTGCAGGCTTATTCACACGCATTTAAGGCAGCCTGTCACACAGCTCTGCCACTGCAGGCTTATTCACACGCATTTAAGACAGCCTGTCACACAGCTCTGCCACTGCAGGCTTATTCACACGCATTTAAGGCAGCCTGTCACACAGCTCTGCCACTGCAGGCTGATTCACGCATTTAAGGCAGCCTGTCACACAGCTCTGCCACTGCAGGCTGATTCACACGCATTTAAGGCAGCCTGTCACACAGCTCTGCCACTGCAGGCTGATTCACACGCATTTAAGGCAGCCTGTCACACAGCTCTTCCAGTGCAGGCTTATTCACACGCATTTAAGACAGCCTGTCACACAGCTCTGCCACTGCAGGCTTATTCACACGCATTTAAGACAGCCTGTCACACAGCTCTGCCACTGCAGGCTTATTCACACGCATTTAAGACAGCCTGTCACACAGCTCTGCCACTGCAGGCTTATTCACACGCATTTAAGACAGCCTGTCACACAGCTCTGCCACTGCAGGCTTATTCACACGCATTTAAGACAGCCTGTCACACAGCTCTGCCACTGCAGGCTTATTCACACGCATTTAAGACAGCCTGTCACACAGCTCTGCCACTGCAGGCTTATTCACACGCATTTAAGACAGCCTGTCACACAGCTCTGCCACTGCAGGCTTATTCACACGCATTTAAGACAGCCTGTCACACAGCTCTGCCACTGCAGGCTGATTCACACGCATTTAAGGCAGCCTGTCACACAGCTCTGCCACTGCAGGCTGATTCACACGCATTTAAGGCAGCCTGTCACACAGCTCTGCCACTGCAGGCTTATTCACACGCATTTAAGGACAGCCTGTCACACAGCTCTGCCACTGCAGGCTGATTCACACGCATTTAAGACAGCCTGTCACACAGCTCTGCCACTGCAGGCTGATTCACACGCATTTAAGGCAGCCTGTCACACAGCTCTGCCACTGCAGGCTGATTCACACGCATTTGCAGCCTGTCCACACAGCTCTTCCAGTGCAGGCTTATTCACACGCATTTAAGACAGCCTGTCACACCAGCTCTGCCACTGCAGGCTGATCACACGCATTTAAGGCAGCCTGTCACACAGCTCTTCCAGTGCAGGCTATTCACACGCATTTAAGGACAGCCTGTCACACAGCTCTGCCACTGCAGGCTTATTCACACGCATTTAAGACAGCCTGTCACACAGCTCTGCCACTGCCAGGCTTATTCACACGCATTTAAGACAGCCTGTCACACAGCTCTGCCACTGCAGGCTTATTCACACGCATTTAAGACAGCCTGTCACACAGCTCTGCCACTGCAGGCTTATTCACACGCATTTAAGGACAAGCCTGTCACACAGCTCTGCCACTGCAGGCTTATTCACACGCATTTAAGACAGCCTGTCACACAGCTCTGCCACTGCAGGCTGATTCACACGCATTTAAGGCAGCCTGTCACACAGCTCTGCCACTGCAAGGCTGATTCACACGCATTTAAGGCAGCCTGTCACACAGCTCTGCCACTGCAGGCTTATTCACACGCATTTAAGACAGCCTGTCACACAGCTCTGCCCACTGCAGGCTGATTCACACGCATTTAAGGCAGCCTGTCACACAAGCTCTGCCACTGCAGGCTGATTCACACGCATTTAAGGCAGCCTGTCACAACAGCTCTTAGCCACGTGCAGGCTTATTCACACGCATTTAAGACAGGCCTGTCACACAGCTCTGCCACTGCAGGCTTTATTCACACGCATTTAAGGACAGCCTGTCACACAGCTCTGCCACTGCAGGCTTATTCACACGCATTTAAGACAGCCTGTCACACAGCTCTGCCACTGCAGGCTTATTCCACACGCATTTAGGCAGCCTGTCACACAGCTCTGCCACTGCAGGCTGATTCACACGCATTTAAGGCAGCCTGTCACACAGCTCTGCCACTGCAGGCTGATTCACACGCATTTAAGGCAGCCTGTCACACAGCTCTTCCACTGCAGGCTTATTCACACGCATTTTAAGCAGCCTGTCACACAGCCTCTGCCACTGCAGGCTTATTCACACGCATTTAAGACAGCCTGTCACACAGCTCTGCCACTGCAGGCTTATTCACACGCATTTAAGACAGCCTGTCACACAGCTCTGCCACTGCAGGCTGATCACACGCATTTAAGGCAGCCTGTCACACAGCTCTGCCACTGCAGGCTGATTCACACGCATTTAAGGCAGCCTGTCACACAGCTCTTCCAGTGCAGGCTTATTCACACGCATTTAAGACAGCCTGTCACACAGCTCTTCCACTGCAGGCTTATTCACACGCATTTAAGACAGCCTTGTCACACAGCTCTGCCACTGCAGGCTTATTCACACGCATTTAAGACAGCCTGTCACACAGCTCTGCCACTGCAGGCTTATTCACACGCATTTAAGACAGCCTGTCACACAGCTCTGCCACTGCAGGCTTATTCACACGCATTTAAGGCAGCCTGTCACACAGCTCTGCCACTGCAGGCTGATTCACACGCATTTAAGGCAGCCTGTCACACAGCTCTGCCACTGCAGGCTGATTCACACGCATTTAAGGCAGCCTGTCACACAGCTCTGCCACTGCAGGCTTATTCACACGCATTTAAGGCCAGCCTGTCACACAGCTCTGCCACTGCAGGCTGATTCACACGCATTTAAGACAGCCTGTCACACAGCTCTGCCACTGCAGGCTGATTCACACGCATTTAAGGCAGCCTGTCACACAGCTCTGCCACTGCAGGCTTATTCACACGCATTTAAGGCAGCCTGTCACACAGCTCTTCCAGTGCAGGCTTATTCACACGCATTTAAGACAGCCTGTCACACAGCTCTGCCACTGCAGGCTTATTCACACGCATTTAAGGACAGCCTGTCACACAGCTCTGCCACTGCAGGCTGATTCACACGCATTTAAGGCAGCCTGTCACACAGCTCTGCCACTGCAGGCTTATTCACACGCATTTAAGACAGCCTGTCACACAGCTCTGCCAGTGCAGGCTTATTCACAACGCATTTAAGACAGCCTGTCACACAGCTCTGCCACTGCAGGCTTATTCACACGCATTTTAAGGACAGCCTGTCACACAGCTCTGCCACTGCAGGCTGATTCACACGCATTTTAAGGCAGCCTGTCACACAGCTCTGCCACTGCAGGCTGATTCACACGCATTTAAGGCAGCCTGTCACACAGCTCTGCCACTGCAGGCTTATTCACACGCATTTAAGGCAGCCTGTCACACAGCTCTTCCAGTGCAGGCTTATTCACACGCATTAAGACAGCCTGTCACACAGCTCTGCCACTGCAGGCTTATTCACACGCATTTAAGACAGCCTGTCACCACAGCTCTGCCACGTGCAGGCTTATTCACACGCATTTAAGCAGCCCTGTCACACAGCTCTGCCACTGCAGGCTTATTCACACGCATTTAAGACAGCCTGTCACACAGCTCTGCCACTGCAGGCTTATTCACACGCATTTAAGACAGCCTGTCACACAGCTCTGCCACTGCAGGCTGATTCACACGCATTTTAGACAGCCTGTCACACAGCTCTGCCACTGCAGGCTGATTCACACGCATTTAAGCAGCCTGTCACACAGCTCTGCCACTGCAGGCTTATTCACACGCATTTAAGGCAGCCTGTCACACAGCTCTTCCAGTGCAGGCTTATTCACACGCATTTAAGACAGCCTGTCACACAGCTCTGCCACTGCAGGCTTATTCACACGCATTTAAGGACAGCCTGTCACACAGCTCTGCCACTGCAGCTTATTCCACACGCATTTAAGACAGCCTGTCACACAGCTCTTCCCACTGCAGGCTGATTCACATGCATTTAAGACAGCCTGTCACACAGCTCTGCCACTGCAGGCTGATTCACACGCATTTTAAGACAGCCTGTCACACAGCTCTGCCACTGCAGGCTTATTCACACGCATTTAAGGCAGCCTGTCACACAGCTCTGCCACTGCAGGCTGGATTCCACGCATTTAAGGCAGCCTGTCACACAGCTCTGCCACTGCAGGCTTATTCACACGCATTTAAGGCAGCCTGTCACACAGCTCTGCCACATGCAGGCTGATTCACACGCATTTAAGGCAGCCTGTCACACAGCTCTTCCAGTGCAGGCTTATTCACACGCATTTAAGACAGCTGTCACACAGCTCTGCCACTGCAGGCTTATTCACACGCATTTAAGACAGCCTGTACACACAGCTCTTCCAGTGCAGGCTTATTCACACGCCATTTGAAGACAGCCTGTCCACGACAGCCTCTGCCACGCCAGGCTTTATTCACACGCCATATTAAGACCAGCCTGTCACACAGCTCTGCCACTGCAGGCTTATTCCACCGCATTTTCAGACAGCCTGTCACACAGCTCTGCCACTTGCAGGCTGATTCACGCATTTTAGGCAGCCTGTCACACATCTCTGCCACTGCAGGCTGATTCACACGCATTTAAGGCAGCCTGTCACACAGCTCTGCCACTGCAGCTGATTCACAACGCATTAAGGCAGCCTGTCACACAGCTCTTCCAGGCAGGCTTATTCACACGCATTTAGACAGCCTGTCACACAGCTCTCCACTGCAGGCTTATTCACACGCATTTAAGACAGCCTGTCACACAGCTCTGCCACTGCAGGCTTATTCACACGCATTTAAGACAGCCTGTCACACAGCTCTGCCAGCTGCAGGCTTATTCACACGCATTTAAGACAGCCTGTCACACAGCTCTGCCACTGCAGGCTGATTCACACGCATTTAAGACAGCCTGTCACACAGCTCTGCCACTGCAGGCTTATTCACACGCCATTTAAGGCAGCCTGTCACACAGCTCTTCCAGTGCAGGCTTATTCACACGCATTTAAGACAGCCTGTCACACAGCTCTGCCACTGCAGGCTGATTCACACGCATTTAAGGCAGCCTGTCACACAGCTCTGCACTGCAGGGCTTATTCACACGCATTTAAGGCAGCCTGTCCACACAGCTCTTCCAGTGCAGGCTTATTCACACGCATTTAAGACAGCCTGTCACACAGCTCTGCCACTGCCAGGCTTATTCACACGCATTTAAGACAGCCTGTCACACAGCTCTGCCACTGCAGGCTTATTCACACGCATTTAAGACAGCCTGTCACACAGCTCTGCCACTGCAGGCTATTCACACGCATTTAAGGCAGCCTGTCACACAGCTCTGCCACTGCAGGCTGATTCACACGCATTTAAGGCAGCCTGTCACACAGCTCTGCCACTGCAGGCTGATTCACACGCATTTAAGGCAGCCTGTCACACAGCTCTTTCCAGTGCAGGCTTATTCACACGCATTTAAGACAGCCTGTCACACAGCTCTTCCACTGCAGGCTTATTCACACGCATTTAAGACAGCCTGTCACACAGTCTGCCACTGCAGGGCTTATTCACACGCATTTAAGACAGCCTGTCACACAGCTCTGCCACTGCAGGCTTATTCACACGGCATTTAATGGCAGCCTGTCACACAGCTCTGCACTGCAGGCTGATTCACGCATTAAGGCAGCCTGTCACACAGCTCTGCCACTGCAGGCTTATTCACACGCATTTAAGGCAGCCTGTCACACCAGCTCTGCCACTGCAGGCTGATTCACACGCATTTAAGGCAGCCTGTCACACAGCTCTTCCAGTGCAGGCTTATTCACACGCATTTAAGACAGCCTGTCACACAGCTCTGCCACTTGCAGCTTATTCACACGCATTTAGACAGCCTGTCACACAGCTCTTCCAGTGCAGGCTTATTCACACGCATTTAAGACAGCCTGTCACACAGCTCTGCCACTGCAGGCTTATTCACACGCATTTATAAGACAGCCTGTCACACAGCTCTGCCACTGCAGGCTTATTCACCGCATTTAAGACAGCCTGTCACACAGCTCTGCCACTGCAGGCTGATTCACGCATTTTAGGCAGCCTCTGTCACACAGCTCTGCCACTGCAGGCTGATTCACACGCATTTAAGGCAGCCTGTCACACAGCTCTGCCACTGCAGGCTGATTCACACGCATTTAAGGCAGCCTGTCACACAGCTCTTCCAGTGCAGGCTTATTCACACGCATTTAAGACAGCCTGTCACACAGCTCTTCCCACTGCAGGCTTATTCACACGCATTTAAGACAGCCTGTCACACAGCTCTGCCACTGCAGGCTTATTCACACGCATTTAGGACAGCCTGTCACACAGCTCTGCCACTGGCAGGCTTATTCACACGCATTTTAAGACAGCCTGTCACACAGCTCTGCCACTGCAGGCTGATTCACACGCATTTAAGGCAGCCTGTCACACAGCTCTGCCACTGCAGGCTGATTCACACGCATTTAAGGCAGCCTGTCACACAGCTCTTCCAGTGCAGGCTTATTCACACGCATTTAAGACAGCCTGTCACACAGCTCTTCCACTGCAGGCTTATTCACACGCATTTAAGACAGCCTGTCACACAGCTCTGCCACTGCAGGCTTATTCACACGCATTTAAGACAGCCTGTCACACAGCTCTGCCACTGCAGGCTTATTCACCACGCATTTAAGACAGCCTGTCCACACAGCTCTGCCACTGCAGGCTGATTCACACGCATTTTAAGGCAGCCTGTCACACAGCTCTGCCACTGCAGGCTGATTCACACGCATTTAAGGCAGCCTGTCACACAGCTCTGCCACTGCAGGCTGATTCACACGCATTTAAGGCAGCCTGTCACACAGCTCTGCCACTGCAGGCTGATTCACGCATTAAGGCAGCCTGTCACACAGCTCTGCCACTGCAGGCTGATTCCACACGCATTTAAGACAGCCTGTCACACAGCTCTGCCACTGCAGGCTGAGTCACACGCATTTAAGGCAGCCTGTCACACAGCTCTGCCACTGCAGGCTTATTCACAACGCATTTAAGGCAGCCTGTCACCACAGCTCTTCCAGTGCAGGCTTATTCACACGCATTTAAGACAGCCTGTCACACAGCTCTGCCACTGCAGGCTGATTCACACGCTTTTTAGACAGCCTGTCACACAGCTCTGCCACTGCAGGCTGATTCACACGCATTTAAGGCAGCCTGTCACACAGCTCTGCCACTGCAGGCTTATTCACACGCATTTAAGGCAGCCTGTCACACAGCTCTTCCACGTGCAGGCTTATTCACACGCATTTAAGACAGCCTGTCACACAGCTCTGCCACTGCAGGCTTATTCACACGCATTTAAGACAGCCTGTCACACAGCTCTGCCACTGCAGGCTTATTCACACGCATTTAAGACAGCCTGTCACACAGCTCTCCCACTGCAGGCTGATTCACATGCATTTAAGACAGCCTGTCACACAGCTCTGCCACTGCAGGCTGATTCACACGCATTTAAGACAGCCTGTCACACAGCTCTGCCACTGCAGGCTTATTCACAACGCATTTAAGGCAGCCTGTCACACAGCTCTGCCACTGCAGGCTGATTCACGCATTTAAGGCAGCCTGTCACACAGCTCTGCCACTGCAGGCTTATTCACACGCATTTAAGGCAGCCTGTCACACAGCTCTGCCACTGCAGGCTGATTCACACGCATTTAAGGCAGCCTGTCACACAGCTCTTCCAGTGCAGGCTATTCACACGCATTTAAGACAGCCTGTCACACAGCTCTGCCACTGCAGGCTTATTCACACGCATTTAAGACAGCCTGTCACACCAGCTCTTCCAGTGCAGGCTTATTCACACGCATTTAAGGACAGCCTGTCACACAGCTCTGCCACTGCAGGCTTATTCACACGCATTTAAGACAGCCTGTCACACAGCTCTGCCACTGCAGGCTTATTCACGACGCATTTAAGACAGCCTGTCACACAGCTCTGCCACTGCAGGCTGATTCACCGCATTTAGGCAGCCTGTCACACAGCTCTGCCACTGCAGGCTGATTCACACGCATTTAAGGCAGCCTGTCACACAGCTCTGCCACTGCAGGCTGATTCACACGCATTTAAGGACAGCCTGTCACACAGCTCTTCCAGTGCAGGCTTATTCACACGCATTTAAGACAGCCTGTCACACAGCTCTTCCACTGCAGGCTTATTCACACGCATTTAAGACAGCCTGTCACACAGCTCTGCCACTGCAGGCTTATTCACACGCATTTAAGACAGCCTGTCACACAGCTCTGCCACTGCAGGCTTATTCACACGCATTTAAGGACAGCCTGTCACACAGCTCTGCCACTGCAGGCTTATTCACACGCATTTAAGGCAGCCTGTCACACAGCTCTGCCACTGCAGGCTTATTCACACGCATTTAAGGCAGCCTGTCACACAGCTCTGCCAGTGCAGGCTTATTCACACGCATTTAAGACAGCCTGTCACACAGCTCTGCCACTGCAGGCTGATTCACACGCATTTAAGGCAGCCTGTCACACAGCTCTGCCACTGCAGGCTTATTCACACGCATTTAAGGCAGCCTGTCACACAGCTCTTCCAGTGCAGGCTTATTCACACGCATTTAAGACAGCCTGTCACACAGCTCTGCCACTGCAGGCTTATTCACACGCATTTAAGACAGCCTGTCACACAGCTCTGCCACTGCAGGCTTATTCACACGCATTTAAGACAGCCTGTCACACAGCTCTGCCACTGCAGGCTTATTCACACGCATTTAAGGCAGCCTGTCACACAGCTCTGCCACTGCAGGCTGATTCACACGCATTTAAGGCAGCCTGTCACACAGCTCTGCCACTGCAGGCTGATTCACACGCATTTAAGGCAGCCTGTCACACAGCTCTTCCACTGCAGGCTTATTCACACGCATTTAAGACAGCCTGTCACACAGCTCTGCCACTGCAGGCTTATTCACACGCATTTAAGAGCAGCCTGTCACACAGCTCTGCCACTGCAGGCTTATTCACACGCATTTAAGACAGCCTGTCACACAGCTCTGCCACTGCAGGCTGATTCACACGCATTTAAGGCAGCCTGTCACACAGCTCTGCCACTGCAGGCTTATTCACACGCATTTAAGGCAGCCTGTCACACAGCTCTGCCACTGCAGGCTTATTCACACGCATTTAAGGCAGCCTGTCACACAGCTCTGCCACTGCAGGCTGATTCACACGCATTTAAGGCAGCCTGTCACACAGCTCTGCCACTGCAGGCTTATTCACACGCATTTAAGGACAGCCTGTCACACAGCTCTTCCAGCTGCAGGCTTATTCACACGCATTTAAGACAGCCTGTCACACAGCTCTGCCACTGCAGGCTTATTCACACGCATTTAAGACAGCCTGTCACACAGCTCTGCCACTGCAGGCTTATTCACACGCATTTAAGACAGCCTGTCACACAGCTCTGCCACTGCAGGCTTATTCACACGCATTTAAGACAGCCTGTCACACAGCTCTGCCACTGCAGGCTGATTCACACGCATTTAAGGCAGCCTGTCACACAGCTCTGCCACTGCAGGCTGATTCACACGCATTTAAGGCAGCCTGTCACACAGCTCTGCACTGCAGGCTGATTCACACGCATTTAAGGCAGCCTGTCACACAGCTCTTCCAGTGCAGGCTTATTCACACGCATTTAAGACAGCCTGTCACACAGCTCTGCCACTGCAGGCTTATTCACACGCATTTAAGACAGCCTGTCACACAGCTCTGCCACTGCAGGCTTATTCACACGCATTTAGGACAGCCTGTCACACAGCTCTGCCACTGCAGGCTTATTCACACGCATTTAAGACAGCCTGTCACACAGCTCTGCCACTGCAGGCTGATTCACACGCATTTAAGGCAGCCTGTCACACAGCTCTGCCACTGCAGGCTGATTCACACGCATTTAAGGCAGCCTGTCACACAGCTCTTCCAGTGCAGGCTTATTCACACGCATTTAAGACAGCCTGTCACACAGCTCTTCCACTGCAGGCTTATTCACACGCATTTAAGGACAGCCTGTCACACAGCTCTGCCACTGCAGGCTTATTCACACGCATTTAAGACAGCCTGTCACACAGCTCTGCCACTGCAGGCTTATTCACACGCATTTAAGACAGCCTGTCACACAGCTCTGCCACTGCAGGCTGATTCACACGCATTTAAGGCAGCCTGTCACACAGCTCTGCCACTGCAGGCTGATTCACACGCATTTAAGGCAGCCTGTCACACAGCTCTGCCACTGCAGGCTGATTCACACGCATTTAAGGCAGCCTGTCACACAGCTCTGCCACTGCAGGCTGATTCACGCATTTAAGGCAGCCTGTCACACAGCTCTGCCACTGCAGGCTGATTCACACGCATTTAAGACAGCCTGTCACACAGCTCTGCCACTGCAGGCTGATTCACACGCATTTAAGGCAGCCTGTCACACAGCTCTGCCACTGCAGGCTTATTCACACGCATTTAAGGCAGCCTGTCACACAGCTCTTCCAGTGCAGGCTTATTCACACGCATTTAAGACAGCCTGTCACACAGCTCTGCCACTGCAGGCTGATTCACACGCTTTTAGACAGCCTGTCACACAGCTCTGCCACTGCAGGCTGATTCACACGCATTTAAGGCAGCCTGTCACACAGCTCTGCCACTGCAGGCTTATTCACACGCATTTAAGGCAGCCTGTCACACAGCTCTTCCAGTGCAGGCTTATTCACACGCATTTAAGACAGCCTGTCACACAGCTCTGCCACTGCAGGCTTATTCACACGCATTTAAGACAGCCTGTCACACAGCTCTGCCACTGCAGGCTTATTCACACGCATTTAAGACAGCCTGTCACACAGCTCTGCCACTGCAGGCTTATTCACACGCATTTAAGACAGCCTGTCACACAGCTCTGCCACTGCAGGCTTATTCACACGCATTTAAGGCAGCCTGTCACACAGCTCTGCCACTGCAGGCTGATTCACACGCATTTAAGGCAGCCTGTCACACAGCTCTGCCACTGCAGGCTTATTCACACGCATTTAAGACAGCCTGTCACACAGCTCTGCCACTGCAGGCTGATTCACACGCATTTAAGGCAGCCTGTCACACAGCTCTGCCACTGCAGGCTGATTCACACGCATTTAAGACAGCCTGTCACACAGCTCTGCCACTGCAGGCTGATTCACACGCATTTAAGGCAGCCTGTCACACAGCTCTGCCACTGCAGGCTTATTCACACGCATTTAAGGCAGCCTGTCACACAGCTCTTCCAGTGCAGGCTTATTCACACGCATTTAAGACAGCCTGTCACACAGCTCTGCCACTGCAGGCTGATTCACACGCTTTTAGACAGCCTGTCACACAGCTCTGCCACTGCAGGCTGATTCACACGCATTTAAGGCAGCCTGTCACACAGCTCTGCCACTGCAGGCTTATTCACACGCATTTAAGGCAGCCTGTCACACAGCTCTTCCAGTGCAGGCTTATTCACACGCATTTAAGACAGCCTGTCACACAGCTCTGCCACTGCAGGCTGATTCACACGCATTTAAGACAGCCTGTCACACAGCTCTGCCACTGCAGGCTTATTCACACGCATTTAAGACAGCCTGTCACACAGCTCTGCCACTGCAGGCTGATTCACATGCATTTAAGACAGCCTGTCACACAGCTCTGCCACTGCAGGCTGATTCACACGCATTTAAGGCAGCCTGTCACACAGCTCTGCCACTGCAGGCTTATTCACACGCATTTAAGGCAGCCTGTCACACAGCTCTTCCAGTGCAGGCTTATTCACACGCATTTAAGACAGCCTGTCACACAGCTCTGCCACTGCAGGCTTATTCACACGCATTTAAGACAGCCTGTCACACAGCTCTTCCACTGCAGGCTTATTCACACGCATTTAAGACAGCCTGTCACACAGCTCTGCCACTGCAGGCTTATTCACACGCATTTAGGACAGCCTGTCACACAGCTCTGCCACTGCAGGCTTATTCACACGCATTTAAGACAGCCTGTCACACAGCTCTGCCACTGCAGGCTGATTCACACGCATTTAAGGCAGCCTGTCACACAGCTCTGCCACTGCAGGCTGATTCACACGCATTTAAGGCAGCCTGTCACACAGCTCTTCCAGTGCAGGCTTATTCACACGCATTTAAGACAGCCTGTCACACAGCTCTTCCACTGCAGGCTTATTCACACGCATTTAAGACAGCCTGTCACACAGCTCTGCCACTGCAGGCTTATTCACACGCATTTAAGACAGCCTGTCACACAGCTCTGCCACTGCAGGCTTATTCACACGCATTTAAGACAGCCTGTCACACAGCTCTGCCACTGCAGGCTGATTCACACGCATTTAAGGCAGCCTGTCACACAGCTCTGCCACTGCAGGCTTATTCACACGCATTTAAGGCAGCCTGTCACACAGCTCTGCCACTGCAGGCTGATTCACACGCATTTAAGGCAGCCTGTCACACAGCTCTGCCACTGCAGGCTGATTCACGCATTTAAGGCAGCCTGTCACACAGCTCTGCCACTGCAGGCTGATTCACACGCATTTAAGACAGCCTGTCACACAGCTCTGCCACTGCAGGCTGATTCACACGCATTTAAGGCAGCCTGTCACACAGCTCTGCCACTGCAGGCTTATTCACACGCATTTAAGGCAGCCTGTCACACAGCTCTTCCAGTGCAGGCTTATTCACACGCATTTAAGACAGCCTGTCACACAGCTCTGCCACTGCAGGCTGATTCACACGCTTTTAGACAGCCTGTCACACAGCTCTGCCACTGCAGGCTGATTCACACGCATTTAAGGCAGCCTGTCACACAGCTCTGCCACTGCAGGCTTATTCACACGCATTTAAGGCAGCCTGTCACACAGCTCTTCCAGTGCAGGCTTATTCACACGCATTTAAGACAGCCTGTCACACAGCTCTGCCACTGCAGGCTTATTCACACGCATTTAAGACAGCCTGTCACACAGCTCTGCCACTGCAGGCTTATTCACACGCATTTAAGACAGCCTGTCACACAGCTCTCCACTGCAGGCTTATTCACACGCATTTAAGACAGCCTGTCACACAGCTCTGCCACTGCAGGCTTATTCACACGCATTTAAGGCAGCCTGTCACACAGCTCTGCCACTGCAGGCTGATTCACACGCATTTAAGGCAGCCTGTCACACAGCTCTGCCACTGCAGGCTGATTCACACGCATTTAAGACAGCCTGTCACACAGCTCTGCCACTGCAGGCTGATTCACACGCATTTAAGGCAGCCTGTCACACAGCTCTGCCACTGCAGGCTGATTCACATGCATTTAAGACAGCCTGTCACACAGCTCTGCCACTGCAGGCTGATTCACACGCATTTAAGGCAGCCTGTCACACAGCTCTGCCACTGCAGGCTTATTCACACGCATTTAAGGCAGCCTGTCACACAGCTCTTCCAGTGCAGGCTTATTCACACGCATTTAAGACAGCCTGTCACACAGCTCTGCCACTGCAGGCTGATTCACACGCTTTTTAGACAGCCTGTCACACAGCTCTGCCACTGCAGGCTGATTCACACGCATTTAAGGCAGCCTGTCACACAGCTCTGCCACTGCAGGCTTATTCACACGCATTTAAGGCAGCCTGTCACACAGCTCTTCCAGTGCAGGCTTATTCACACGCATTTAAGACAGCCTGTCACACAGCTCTGCCACTGCAGGCTTATTCACACGCATTTAAGACAGCCTGTCACACAGCTCTGCCACTGCAGGCTTATTCACACGCATTTAAGACAGCCTGTCACACAGCTCTGCCACTGCAGGCTGATTCACATGCATTTAAGACAGCCTGTCACACAGCTCTGCCACTGCAGGCTGATTCACACGCATTTAAGGCAGCCTGTCACACAGCTCTGCCACTGCAGGCTTATTCACACGCATTTAAGGCAGCCTGTCACACAGCTCTTCCAGTGCAGGCTTATTCACACGCATTTAAGACAGCCTGTCACACAGCTCTGCCACTGCAGGCTTATTCACACGCATTTAAGACAGCCTGTCACACAGCTCTGCCACTGCAGGCTTATTCACACGCATTTAAGACAGCCTGTCACACAGCTCTCCCACTGCAGGCTTATTCACACGCATTTAAGACAGCCTGTCACACAGCTCTGCCACTGCAGGCTTATTCACACGCATTTAAGGCAGCCTGTCACACAGCTCTGCCACTGCAGGCTGATTCACACGCATTTAAGACAGCCTGTCACACAGCTCTGCCACTGCAGGCTGATTCACACGCATTTAAGGCAGCCTGTCACACAGCTCTGCCACTGCAGGCTGATTCACATGCATTTAAGACAGCCTGTCACACAGCTCTGCCACTGCAGGCTGATTCACACGCATTTAAGGCAGCCTGTCACACAGCTCTGCCACTGCAGGCTTATTCACACGCATTTAAGGCAGCCTGTCACACAGCTCTTCCAGTGCAGGCTTATTCACACGCATTTAAGACAGCCTGTCACACAGCTCTGCCACTGCAGGCTGATTCACACGCTTTTAGACAGCCTGTCACACAGCTCTGCCACTGCAGGCTGATTCACACGCATTTAAGGCAGCCTGTCACACAGCTCTGCCACTGCAGGCTGATTCACACGCATTTAAGGCAGCCTGTCACACAGCTCTTCCAGTGCAGGCTTATTCACACGCATTTAAGACAGCCTGTCACACAGCTCTGCCACTGCAGGCTTATTCACACGCATTTAAGACAGCCTGTCACACAGCTCTGCCACTGCAGGCTTATTCACACGCATTTAAGACAGCCTGTCACACAGCTCTGCCACTGCAGGCTGATTCACATGCATTTAAGACAGCCTGTCACACAGCTCTGCCACTGCAGGCTGATTCACACGCATTTAAGGCAGCCTGTCACACAGCTCTGCCACTGCAGGCTTATTCACACGCATTTAAGGACAGCCTGTCACACAGCTCTGCCACTGCAGGCTGATTCACACGCATTTAAGACAGCCTGTCACACAGCTCTGCCACTGCAGGCTTATTCACACGCATTTAAGACAGCCTGTCACACAGCTCTTCCACTGCAGGCTTATTCACACGCATTTAAGACAGCCTGTCACACAGCTCTTCCAGTGCAGGCTTATTCACACGCATTTAAGACAGCCTGTCACACAGCTCTGCCACTGCAGGCTTATTCACACGCATTTAAGACAGCCTGTCACACAGCTCTGCCACTGCAGGCTGATTCACACGCATTTAAGACAGCCTGTCACACAGCTCTTCCACCGCAGGCTTATTCACACGCATTTAAGACAGCCTGTCACACAGCTCTGCCACTGCAGGCTTATTCACACGCATTTAAGACAGCCTGTCACACAGCTGCTACAGAAACTGATGCAGTTACGATAGACTGATACAACGCTCTGCAGTTAGCTTTGGCGAAATAAAAAACCAAGTGCTATTTATAGCACGAAATCTGCTGTGAGTCAGCAATGGAAAACGATATGACGACAACAAGCAGTAAATTTCTCATGAGCACACTTGCTTGCCAGCAGAACCTAGATGAGGCATTAGTCATTGAATCGGACTATACGCTCGTATTGGGCTCAAATCGCACTAGACTTCATCACCGAATGGGGCTATCGGCACGGTAGCCATTTTAAACCGCTGACATCCATAAAAATTTCCTAACCACCCGTTGGTAGCTGGGACACTATAGGCGACATGATAAATGACTTCGAGAGCCAACTGTTGGCTGCGGCTAGCGGCGCTTATCGGATTCTCCATCATCAGTGATTAATACCGCAACATTGCGTGCTCACGGATGCCAAGCAAATTTGGCTTTTAAAAACTTGCTGCCGTTTTCCGGTTAACACAGATCCGTTCTGCCCATATGGAAGGCTAACAGGAAGTTAGATAGGAAGTTGCCGAGTCTGCAGAGACCAATCGACCGAGATTAGAAAAACATTTTTTTTTTCAATTTCAACTTCCCACACTTTCTATAGCCGATTGTTAAAAATGAGGCGAACAAAAAGAGAGCAGAGTCCAACAACGGCTTCCGGTCATTAAGTAAATCGAGCAGCCATGCTAGCGATTGCCAGAGCTCTGGGTAAGCGTCCTCTAAGGCTCCCGGCACTATTTAACTCGAATGCAAGTTCCTGGACGCAGAGAGAGAGAGAGCAGCGTGCAAAACCGGCGAGTCCAGCGTCCAAACTTTTAGCCACTGGTTGGCAGCATTGACTTGGCTGACGCTCACAATTACTGATTTTGACACAAGGAGTTAAATCTTGAACGAGCTTCATTCCTTCAAATTGGTTTTCCCACTGTCTCTTCGACCTTCCCATCTCACTCTGACGCTTTCAGAGCGTCACTCATTATCTGTCGCACTCAGCGCTCCTACAGGCGGCTGCATGGCAACGAGGAACTCCCTGCCAACCCTGCTGATCCTAGCGGCCCTAGTCAGCGCTCTGACCTGGTCAGCGTCGGGCGCCGCGTCCGTGCGGGACGAGCGCTACCAGTGCCCGCAGCTGGGCAAGGAGAACTGCACCGCCGACGACGGCCTGGCCTTCTTTGACGGCTGCAAGGCGATCGCCTGCATCGGCTGGCGCTCCGCTGTCAAAGAGGCGAGCTATTGTCGGCCAGCTGTCACCAGCGAGGAGCTGGAGCGCTGTCGTCAACTGAACAGCCGACTGGAGATCATTCAGAATCGGGCGCGCGGCGGTGGAACACCCGACATTCGGGTTAGCTGTCCGCAGTTTGCCGGCGTTGACATCTGCGCCACGGCTGATCAGTTCTTCACTTACAATGACGGCTGCAATGTGCACCTGTGCGACGGAGCCGGCGGCAAGTTCGAAGAGACTCGGCACCGCTGCCCGGTCGCCCGCACCCCGGAGCACCTGTTCTTCTGCGCCGTCACATTCAACTCGGTGGTGCGCGCCCATGCCACTCGTTACGCCTGCCGTGTTCAGGTGACGTTCAACTTGTCCAGTCTAGGGGATTCATTTTAGAATTATTCAATACGAACATGGGGGGGGGTTGCCATGCAGTGTCGTTTGCCCCGATGACAAAGCTTCAATTCACAAGGTGTTGTGCTTTAACGTGACTGGAAAAAATGAGAAAAAACTATTTAAGTACTATAGTCATGACGTCATGCTATAGATACTATTTTTAGAACTCCTTGGTTTTTTTCTCTCTCAGCGATGAAGTGCTAAACGCCCGCCTCTTACGGACAAAAATTGCAGGCCGAGAATGCTGGCCGGATCTGCGAGGTCACGTGGCCTGGCTACCGGTTCGGCGACGCCTGCTACGGCGGCAACGACTTCGTCTGCGGCCCTGGACGCCGCCTGCTGACCCGGCCGCCGCCCGACGCCTGCCCGCTGGCCGGCAACTCCGAGAGCGTCAAATGCCGCGAGGTGGCCGCCGAAGTTGCCAATCTGTTGTCAACTGAGCGCGGCTACTCCTGCCCGGAGCTGCAGCGCTCGGCCGTGTGCACCGCCGTGAACAGCGGCTTCGTTTATAACGACGGCTGCAACCAGGTGCTCTGCGAAGGCCACGGCGACGGGCTTAGCGAGGGCCGCGCCTGCAAGCTGCCATTCGAAGAGTCCAACTCGGCTGGCCGCGAGTTCTGCAGCCGCCAGGCCGCCGAGGTGCGTCGAAAGCTGGCCGCTTCGCGTCGCCACAACGGGCCCTGCGTCACCGCCGAGGAGGCCTGTCCAGGGCCGGCTGCCGAGGGCGCCAGCTACTTCGACGGCTGCAACTATTGCACCTGCCTGGGCGCCGGGCGGTCGCAGTGCACCCGGCACAAGTGCCTCGGCTTCTTCGGCACCGATGCCGAGTTCTCAGCCTACTGCACCACCGTGGCCAACCGGTTGGAATGATTGGCTTCACTTTGTCGCTGCTGGTTGCCTAGGCTACGCTAGTGCCCATAGCAACGATCTCATTTTTTCTCAATCTCCTTCAAAATTTAAACTTGAACAATTAAATTAACTGAGTACCCGGGTAGATACACACTGGACTTCGAGGCCACTTATTCAAGAATGCATGCCTAAATACAAATACAAATACAAAGACAATCCCTGTTGATTATTCAACTAGCAAATAGATAATTTTATGCTCTAATTAATTACAACCGTTTATACTATTTTAAGATTTGGACGATTATTATAATACTTTTTTCTATTAATGTCAATTTAAAAAATTAGAATAAAACAAAGTTTGACAAACGGACTGGACGGGCCGCAATACCCACCCTAAATTTTCCCAGCTCAAACTGGTACCCGATCTCAGCTGGCTGGAATGAAACAATTCGGGATTAGGTGCCTTGATCTAGGGCACAAATTGTCTCCTAGGGCCGGGACTCGAACCCACGACCTTCCAGTCATTTTTGATGCATCAAAGTTTCAACGGCCGAAAAACTCTAATATCTTTTTTAAACTTTCAAAGAATGATTCGGAGAAAACGCATGATTATTTTTATGGTTTGTAATTGTTTAAATTAAATCCTGGGAGCCGATACTTTCTACCAATGCAAAATTATCATGTCCTTGTAAGCTACTGAATAAAGACTAGATAGAATGAACATGTCGGAATACTAGTGATGATTTTTTTCCTATAAAACGGACTCCAGACTGAAAATCCGGTTAATATGCTCAAATGCGCTTTCCTTGAGCAATACTTGATCTCTGATCATGCTCGGTATACTGAAAAATAACAAAACTTTGCCATTCCCGAATTTTATTTTTTGTCCGTTCATCCTCTAAGCATGCGTCTCTGTACATGACTCTCGCATAAAGAATAAAATTCATTTGCTGTTCAGAGTCTAATTATTTATCGCGTTATCGATATAAAATGTACTAGCGTGTCTGCCTTGTGTGCCACCGGCCTAGGTTCGATCCCACGTTGTAGGTCGTTTTTTCCCTAGCGCGGTTTCGTGTCACATTAATTTGGGGCCTTGTGCACGAATTGGTTGGGCTATGGGCCAGTTGTGCAATTTACGCCCATGAGGGCAATACCCCAAGGCATAGAGAGTGTACATTCCTGGAACCGCCGCTTGTACACCCTATGTGAGTGCGTGACTGGGTGCCGGCCTGTGCGTCTATACCGTAATTAGTGTGACTGAACGCGATTCAGGAGTCAGCGCAATGGACAGTCATGCCCAGTAGCTGGTTGTGGGACGATGTCGCTTTAAGCGTCAAGGTGCCTGCAGCCCTCCTGCAGACTACATTTCGGGTACTTTCCCTTAACCTTCGCTTTATGCAATTGTCTATGTGTGAGCAGGCTGCGGACAGCTTAATTATTCAATCTGAGCCTCTTATTGAATTATTTATTTGACGAGCGGATTCACGCAAAGCACACAGTTTCTGTTGCCTGTCTGAGCGTATAAGCGTAGCTCGTATATTAAATAACAATTGGCATTGGTAAAGCAACGCATGGGCAGACATCGGTATTCAAAACGAAACCATTGATGTATTTAAATATTAGTATTTTGTGTGTTCAGTTGCACTGATTATCGACTACTGTATAGTCTTAAAATGGGGCGGTTAATTTTATTGTGAATTCTTTTGAATACGTTGGCAAATATTCCGGCTTTCACTTGCCGACAGCTGTACTTTTGTCTCACAGGAATTATTTACGAAATCGCCTATTATTTCACTTTGAGTGCCTCTTTGAGTTCAGTCAGATAACTCATGGTTGAATTCGTCATCCAATTCGCTCACAACAGCTCCAAATCGTCAATTGTCATTTTGACTTCGTCTGTTAGTTTCTTCTGCTCCTGCCAATTCTGCTGCGACTTATTCTTCTTCTCCTGCTGCTGCCTCGAAGCATCGGTGCTATCAGTAGCTGAGGCCGCGGTTGTCAATTGTTTCTCTTCGAATTCGCGTCTCTGCGGAGGCGCCGCCTGTCGCTTGTCGGTTGTTGCTATGGCGTTGTTAGCGGCTTCGCTGGCTCTGCTGCCGCCGGCGCTACGGGCTGACACGAGCCGTTCGGAGCTTTTGAAGTTCGGCAACTGTACAGTGCCAGCCTTGTAGTTGTAGGCTGATGACATTGATTTAGCCCGTTGTTATTGTAATGAGCTGAATGATAAGCTGTGCCGTCTCTGAACCACGCCCTAATGCTCTGCTATTTTCTATTGGAAAACGGACTATAATATGTGAATCTCCGCTGTGCCACTGCTGCTCTATGGGAGCCAACCAGATTCTTGGGCGGGCTTTTTCATTGCTATGGTGTTGTAAAAGCTCCCATGTCCCTCTCTATCTCTCCTTCTAAATCTCTGAAATCTTTTATAATCCATGGGATAGCCTATTGAAATAGGACTTTCTTGAGTTTCTAAGCCTTTCAGCGTTTTCAAACTCTGTAGTGTATTCAATGGCCAATGCTCCAGATGAATACCCACTTCCTTAACGCTGGAACCTCTCAATCCTAAGAAAAAGTACATTGTGATTAAATTGCACAAGGGTCTGCATGAAACATCACTTTGGCAATGCATTTTTACCAGTATTAATTAACAAAGGCTACATAATCTGTGCCGTGCACATTGAGAGCCAGCCAACACGATGAAAATAGTTTTGGAGTCCACTATTGAGCAACCATGCATCCCTGTATATTAACACGCCATATGTATCCCTGTGAATTGAGTCGCTATGCACTATATCCCCGTACGTTAAGCCACTATGAACTCCTGCACTAGCGTATATTGAGCCACTATGCATGTACATTGAGCCACAATGAACTCCCGTACATTGAGCCATCATGCATCCCTCCCTGCCTGTACATTGAGCCACCATGTATCCCTCCCTGCCTGTACATTGAGCCACCATGCATCCTTCCCTGGCTGTACATTGAGCCACCATGTATCCCTCCCTGCCTGAACATTGAGCCACCATGTATCCCTCCCTGCCTGTACATTGAGCCACCATGTATCCCTCCCTGCCTGTACATTGAGCCACCATGCATCCCTCCCTGCCTATACATTGAGCCACCATGCATCCCTCCCTGCCTGTACATTGAGCCACCATGTATCCCTCCCTGCCTGTACATTGAGCCACCATGTATCCCTCCCTGCCTGTACATTGAGCCACCATGCATCCCTCCCTGCCTATACATTGAGCCACCATGCATCCCTCCCTGCCTGTACATTGAGCCACCATGTATCCCTCCCTGCCTGTACATTGAGCCACCATGCATCCCTCCCTGCCTGTACATTGAGCCAACATGCATCCCTCCCTGCCTGTACATTGAGCCACCATGCACCCCTCCCTGCCTGTACATTGAGCCACCATGCACCCCTCCCTGCCTGTACATTGAGCCAACATGCATCCCTCCCTGCCTATACATTGAGCCACCATGCAGCCATGTTCATAATTGGATTTGCTTATTGTTAAAATGTGTCCTGAGATACAGTAGTACGAGCTAATAATAAAAATGCAATAGTATTTTATTAGTTTAGTGCACATTATTTGCATAATTTACGATAATTCCCTGGCCCAGTTTAGTTAATCCTTGACCTTTATATACATGATTAATACTTTGAAATTTACTAAAAGTTAGAATTGTTCTGGATTCAGGGTTCATGGTAGGCTGTTCTGGCTTCCCCGAACCCGAAAAATATCGAAACCCGAGCAACCCACATCCCAAACAAGAAGCGTCGTAGTAAAAGAGTAAGTGTATATTGCTACAGCTAAAATGCAATTTAAATGTTGTTCATTTCATAGAAAAATTGTGATTTAAACAAACTTTATTTAACTGGTTTCTGCTGGTGTAAAGCTAAACTGATTATATTTGTTAAAAGAGACGAGTGTGTATTCCAGTGAAGTTTTAAAAGCTAACGATTTTAGATATCTTAGAGCTATTTAGTTTTTTTTACTTTTTGCAAGTTTAACTCAGTTTAGCTCAGTTTATTTCGTATTCCATCGCGTTTAATTTTAAATTAAATATAATAAAAGCATGGCTAATATTGATAAGAGAGATACCTCGAAGTAAACTTCTCGCCGTCAAATATTTTTAGATAGTAAAAAATATGCTTCATAACCAAAATTTCCTGTTCAAACGTCATTCAAATAAGTCTGCGTGACGCTTAGCAGAGGGTTGAAATGTACTTTTAACTCGGCCTGCCATTGTTGCTGCCCAGCACCTGCTGTTCAACGGGCACGGTGAGGTCCAGCTTCGCGACCTCGGTTGGCTCGCTCATGCCCATGCCGCGTAGCCCAGCGTAGAATACCGACGGCTTCGGCACGCTGGTGTGCCCGTCACGCTTTGTCTGCGTCTCCTGGTCCTTCGGCGGGTACACCTGGACCACGTTGTCCCGACGGAGATTGCTCAGATTCGTCTGCTGCGAGTGGGTCACCTTGGTGCGCAGATTGGCCTGTTTAATCCGATGGGATGTTATTGAAGCTGCATTATACTACTCAGGCTTGCACTAAGTAGAAATTTACGCATTTTGGTAGCTACTTTATGCTTAAAATTATACACTTAGATAGATTAAAAGTAATATAGGCAGACAGATAGATCCGTCCATAGCAAGATAGAGAGATCGATACATTAATTGGTTGATTGATTGATTGATTAATTGACGGGTTGTGTTGCTTGATCCAGTAATTGTTAGCTTGTTTACCAGCTTGATAGCCTTGCGACGCAGCTCCCATTCGTTCCACTCGTAGGATTTCACTATGTTGGTATCCATGAAGTGCGTATCAGTTTCAGTTTGGGCGTCGCACTTGGTAACCGGCTTCTCAATCATTTTTCCAGCGTCCCTGGACTACAATTGAAAATTTTTACAGGATAAAGGATAAATGGGCAGCAATTTCTTAATAATGGCTGAAGTGAAAGACACAAACTCGGGATCGCCGCTCACCTGCGAGTGCGGGGTCAGCGCGGCAAACTGGCTGTGCAGCTCAAGAATCTGGATGAGCTCCGGGCTCCGTCTGGCCGCATTAGCCACGCTGGCGATGAACTCGTCCGGCTGGTTGGCGAACTCGTAGGCGGCCTTCCGGCTGGAGAAGACGAAGTAGTTGTTGCGATAGTGCAGGATGCCGACGTTCGGGTTGCCCGGGATAAGCAAGCGATCGAAGGCCACGAGAGCCCAGGCGCAGTAGCCGCGGTACATCACGGGCAGGCGGCTGTAGTTTTTAGTAGTCTCCGGGAACAGCCATTCCCGGTCTCTGAAGTCGGCCGGATTGACGCGCTCAGACGGATCTGATGACGCTTCCAGCCGCTGCTGATCGGAGCGGACCTCGCCGGCCTCGGCTAGGAATGGAGCCACAATGTCTGGCTTGAATAGATCCCGATGGACGCGGCTGAACGCGTCCAAATTATTGAGGATGTTGGTCAGCACGGAGAGCAGGACCATCTCGTCCTGGACAGTGCGATGGGAGCAATGGGAGATTAGCCCAGAGGTTAAAGCGTCTCACCAAGGACCACTCTTAGTGGGCTACTTTTTCTTACCTGGAATCCGCTCCAGATCTCGGACAGGTGCACAAACTGCGGATAGACCTGAGCAGTTGGCACCGCTGTCTTGCTCTGCACCGTGTTCTGCAGCTGCTCAAGCCGCGCCTGCAGCTGCTGCATCAGCTGCTCAACCTGATCGGCTGACCGGATCACGTCGCTAAGAAGGACCTTGAGGAAGACCTCGGCCTGGCGGCAGTTGATCAGCGACTCGCGCAGCAGCTCCAACGACAGGCCGACATCGGCACCGGGCTTCTGCGCCTTCACCGCCAGGCTCTCGATCAGGGCGGCGTACTGGGCCGCCGTCTCCTGCACCCGGCCGATTTCTTCGTCCAAGCTGTGCGTCGTGGCCGGGATGCCTTCATTGAGGAACGACGGCAGATCGTCGATACCTTCGCCGCCTTTGCCGCAGTCTTTGTTAAATAGGCGGATACCGCTGACGATGGCTGTGAGCTCCTGCAGGTGGCGCTCTTTATCCTTGCGCGGCATCTGCATGAAAGCGCCAAGCTCGGACTGCGGAAACACCGACTGCAGAGCCGCAGTGGCCTCGCGCACAACATTAATATCAGTTGGCGAACCAAGGCCCGATTGAAGCAGCACGGCGGACACGATCTTCCGATAGAGGCTGTCCAGCTCGTCACGTGTGCGGGCTCGCGAGTCCGTGATCTCGCGCACCACGGGCATCAGGCGCGACTTCATGATCCGGTGATGCTCGTCAAGGAATTCCCTCCTGGCAGTGTAGTTCATGTCAAAAAACACCTGCATCTTGATGGTGTCCAGCGATGGTGACTTGGTGTCCATCAGTTTATCAACGCATAGTTTGATTAGTTTCTGCACATCGTCCCTAGTGAGGGTCTTGTCTGTGCTGAAGTCGTTCCTCGGATCCAGAACAACCGCTTTAACCATAAAGGCGACGAGTGTTTCAGACACGGCCTGACCTCGAGAGGCGCACTGTTGGGCTATTTCGCGGATGATGTTCTTGATGACGCTTTCGGCCTGAGCTCGAGACATCTTGTTTGCTGGAATTCATTGCGAAAGTTTAAGTACCCTTCCATTATTTTTCAGTGAAATATTTTCGAACAGTATTTCACGGCATGTGCCTTAACTTTAAGGTTTAAAATAATTTTCTGCGTATTACGCTAAAAATGTTAAAGTTAAGTTTAAAATGCTGCTTCAATAGTTCCAATAGTTAAAAAAATTATTTGTCTTAACAATATTTTGTCTTAACTATATTGATATTTATAGATACTTCGAATTCAATGATGGCTATATTTTGATATTTATAAAAATTTAATGTAAAATAACAGTGCATTTAATAAATAAGTCTTGTAAAAAATATGAAGTTGCTTTATTTCTTTATCCAACTTGAAGTCATTATAGAAGTGAGCTTTATGCTATTAAAAAATACTACTTTTTCTTTTGTGGTTGCTTAAAAACACATTTTTTGCCAAAATCAATCAAAATATCTATAGTATTTTAAATAAAGAGATATTTTAAATCGAAGTTTATAACCGTAATAAACATTAGAAATTTATTAAACTTTTATCAAAATATAACTGACGTGCACACAAATTTCATATGGACATAATAATTCAAAATCAAAAAGATAGTAAGATCTAAGACGCATGACGATGATGCGTTAATCTCGAAGTAAACAAAGCAACGATAGTAATCGTGTTCGTCTAATATTTATTTTTTTTAAATACTTTTTCAGATTCTCGCTGCGCAATACACTCTGAATTTCTGATGTAAACAACGAAAGTGTAGTGAAACTAGTAAAAAAGATAACTTTAATTGCTTTTAAAAATTTATGTACTCTGTAGAAACAGTTAGCGTATAATGTTATAACAAAATGTGTTCTGATGTTTTAGTAAAGTACATTAGCTGTCATAAGTTTTTATTTAAATATATTATTTATTACTAAAATATCCTTCTAAAATTGACCAGGAACTTTATTACGAACAAATTGCTTGTTGCTAAGTTCTCTTTAATTTAATTTAATCTATTAAAACTGCCCTCATTACAACTGAACAAGCATTTCATTCTTTGATAGTGATCGGAGACCGGATCGAATCATCGAAATGCCGAATCAGAAGCCCACTGCCGCAGCAGCAGCAAAGCCCAAGGTTTGAATGATTTTCCTATATTATATATTAGGCTATCTGTATAAATGTGCGTCTTAAAGTGCGCTTAAACCGTGTTGTTAAAACAACTTTTAAACGTAGAGAATAGTTTTTAAAACTAGGGAAGAAATATTTCATTTGGCTTGGCTACAACTTTTTTTATGAGCAGAACAGATATTTTTATTTTGAAACGCTTTTGATTGAAACTAAGTAAATTAAATGATAAACGCGTTTTATTAAATAATGAAACTTAGTAATGAGTAGTAAAAGTATAATCAAAGTAAATTACTAAATTTCCCAAGAAAGAAGATTCTAGTTAATCAATGTTAATATTAATTTTTAAGTTAAAGCAAGAGAATGGGTCGGTTTGGTCAACCATTAAGGTAGTGATTCAGAAAACTATGAACTTTAAATCAGTTAATTGTGTGGTTTGGAAGTAAATGTGAAGTTATGCCATTTTTAACGAAAAGGCACTTAACAGGTAAAAAACTATACTCTGTTTAAATTTATGTATTTCAGTTTTTCGAGCTCGATACTGGCGCAAAAATATTATTTAAGTTTTAATGTCAAAATGTCTACAATTTCAGCACATTTAAATTATAGATTAAACTTTTGCAAATTTATTTAAAACCCAATCGCCAAGTAGAATGCTTGCAAGCTAAAAATAATTTCCCACTCAAATACCAGCCGCCAGTGCAGGGTGCGCGGGCGTCTCGCCGACGAGACAGCGAGACTGGCAGTCACTCGGTGCTGGACTTCGGCGACGACATGTTCGGCGGCGGCAGGGCGCAGAGGCCGGACGACCAGCTCCAGCTGACCGAACAGGAACTCAAGGAGGAATTCACCAGGATCCTGACGGCCAACAACCCTCACGCGCCGCAGAATATCGTGCGCTACAGCTTCAAGGACCGGCAGTACAAGCCGATACCGCAGGTGGACCAGCTGGCTGTGCACTTCGTCATGGAGGGCAACCTCATCCATCGCGACTCAGACGAGGCCAAGAAGCAGATGGAGAAGAAAAGCGGCGAAATCGCTAAAGGTCAGTGATGAGTACAGCGTTTTTTATTAGCTATTCGTGTTATTTAATAACTGCTTTTTAAATCACATACAGACTACAGTAAAAGTACTGACTTCAAACTTAATCAGTATAATTATATTCTTCATCTCAACTTTCAGAGCCTATTGACGAGGCTGCCGAGGCGGCCGAGGGCGAGGCGGCTCCCAAGGAGGAGGGGGTAAGACTGAGCTGGTTGTATATTGTGGAAATTTTACCTGAACATCCCGAAGCTAATAATTCCAGTCTCGGGGAAGTGATCACCAGTAAAAAGCTATCGTACATAGACTGATGCCAAAAGCTGACTCATTTTATTTTCGCAGGCAGCGGACGACGATTTGGTTGGTCGAATTGAATAAAACAAATTTTATTTTATTTTGAATTTAGCCTCGTCTCTTTTTTAATTATTGCTTCACTTCGCATTCATTTGAAACTAAAGGCTAAGGAGCTTATTAATTAGTTCCTCTTTGCAAAATAGCACTTTAATAAAGTCAAACTTGGTTGAAAAAAAGAGAAGAAGAAAGGATTTTTGTTACGGATTAGATCCAGGTTACCAGAAGGATCATACTTTTTTAATTCCATGCCCGCAGGATGAAGAATCCCAGGCTCCGGCCGCACACGGCAAGAAGCTGACTAATCAGTTTAATTTTTGCGAACGAGCCACGCAGACTTACAATAACCCGTTGAGGGTGCGTGCATTTTTTATTAATAATTTGGTCTTCTTTGTTAGAAATACATCGTTTCTAGTATCATAAATAGTTTTTTAGCTGGCTTATTATTCTCTGTGACGATATTCACAATGCGTAGCTTTTGTAAATATTTTCTATTGTTCTTTAAGTGTTTATTCAAATATTGAGTACATCATTAGAACTGCAGAGCAGACATCCAAGAATTTAATTGCCTTAAAAACAACTGTCTGCACTTTTATTACGCAGGAGCGCGAGAATCAAACCGAGCCGCCGCCCCGTGTGAACTTCTCGCAGACGGCCAACCAGTGGATTATCTTCGACGCCTATCAAGCTGATTTCGCCAAAAACGTGAGTTTCGATATAAGAGTTCATATAATTTATCATACTTGCATAGCATTAGTTAGTATTTTTATTATTTTTTATTTCACAAAAGTGCATAGAATTCTCTGCTTATTTTTTAATGTGTTTAGCACGGAAAAGATGGTCAAACGCAGGTACTAAAGATTCGCAAAACAGTAATAAAAATATATTTTGTCGATATTTTTGTCAATGTTTTCCTACCTTTCCTATTTACAATTGTTTTCATAAAAGTAATTTTCTTCCTTAATGTCACATCGCTGACTAAATTTCTTCCAATACTCATGTCACGATTTCTTAACATGCCCATTGATTCGATGTGTTATTAACCTTATAAGCTAAGGTATTTTACATGTGGCATGCCATTTCCTAGAAACACATGCTTTATTTTTATTTGCCTTTTTCATCAACGTTATCTGTGGCGATCGTTTGCAATAATAGATTTCCCAATTCCGTCATTCACCCTCTGCTTTTCTAGTCCTTTCAATTATTTTCAAACTTCAAACATTTTAGCTCTCTACACCTTACTCCAAAATCTCTCTCCTGAGTAGCCCACCTCACTCCAGCTTCTTTATCTTTAGTAGCCCACCTCACTCCAGCTTCTCTATCTTTAGTAGCCCACCTCACTCCAGCTTCTCTATCTTTGGTAGCCCACCTCACTCCAGCTTATCTATCTTTGGTAAGCCCACCTCACTCCAGCTTCTCAAGCTTTGGTAGCTCACCTCACTCCAGCTTCTCTAGCTTTGATAGCCAACCTCACTCCAGGTTCCCTTTATTTGGCAGCCCACCTCACTCCAGCTTCTCTATCTTTGGTAGCCCACCTCACTCCAGCTTATCTATCTTTGGTAAGCCCACCTCACTCCAGCTTCTCAAGCTTTGGTAGCCCACCTCACTCCAGCTTCTCTATCTTTGGTAGCCCACCTCACTCCAGCTTCTCTAGCTTTGGTAACCCACCTCACCCCAGGTTCGCTTTATTTGGTAGCCCACCTCACTCCAGCTTCTCTATCCTTGGTAGCCCACCTCACTCCAGCTTCTCTATCTTTGGTAGCCCACCTCACTCCAGCTTCTCTAGCTTTGGTAACCCACCTCACCCCAGGTTCGCTTTATTTGGTAGCCCACCTCACTCCAGCTTCTCTATCCTTGGTAGCCCACCTCACTCCAGCTTCTCTATCTTTGGTAGCCCACCTCACTCCAGCTTCTCTAGCTTTGGTAACCCACCTCACCCCAGGTTCGCTTTATTTGGTAGCCCACCTCACTCCAGCTTCTCTATCCTTGGTAGCCCACCTCACTCCAGCTTCTCTATCTTTGGTAGCCCACCTCACTCCAGCTTCTCTATCTTTGGTAGCCCACCTCACTCCAGCTTCTCTATATTTGGTTGCAGCCTAACTAAGTCTTACTTGTCTCCAGCCCACTTCCGTCCCTACTTTTCTTTGCCTCCTTTTTCTCTAAATTTCAAAGCTCTGCGACTCAATTGGACTTAAAAAGCCTATCTTTCATAAACACGCCCCAGCTTTTTTGCTGGGTGCTATACCTGAATTCATAAAGTAAGCTTTAACGGCTGCCTTACACAGCCAGATCTACGAAGTGAAGAATCCAACAGCAAGGGTCGCCTTTTTGGTCCTTGCGTTTTCGGCTCAGCAAGATTGACAGCAAAGTTTTTACTCAAAGCTGCAGCAACCAAAACTGACCGCTTAGAACTCGTAAAATCACGCTGTCATGTAGCGTTTTATGCGATCAAATTTAGGCAGGGCTTTTTATCAAGAAAATCACTTTTCCTTAGCTGCTGGGATGTTTTCAAAATTAAGTCACATCATATGTGGTTTTTCACTTTTATTTTTTGTTTTTATCTAGATTTTTGTTGACACTGCATTAAATCAGTTCAAATTTTCACAATTTCACATTAATATTTGTACCTTTTTCAAGTGACGGTCTTGATTGTTTGTCTCCTGCAAAAGCCTTTTGTAACAGCCATGATTTTTCCAGTTACGAGCTATTTAATATTTTTTGTCAGTCAGTCAGTCAGTCAGTCAGTCAGTCAGTCAGTCAGTCAGTCAGTCAGTCAGTCAGTCAGTCAGTCAGTCAGTCAGTCAGTCAGTCAGTCAGTCAGTCAGTCTGTCAGTCAGTCAGTCAGTCAGTCAGTCAGTCAGTCAGTCAGTCAGTCAGTCAGTCAGTCAGTCAGTCAGTCAGTCAGTCAGTCAGTCAGTCAGTCAGTCAGTCAGTCAGTCAGTCAGTCAGTCAGTCAGTCAGTCAGTCAGTCAGTCAGTCAGTCAGTCAGTCAGTCAGTCAGTCAGTCAGTCACTCGCCCTGTCAGTCAATCAAACGCCCAAAAAATTACCCGCAGCAAGAGAAAGGCAAGGAGAAGCGAGCTGGCGGCACTGGCAAGGGCGCCGAGGAAAAGACGCGAAAGCGACTCACTGTCATGGATGCGCAGGTGAGAGGCATGAAGCATTTGGGCCCCTAAATAGTTAAAAATTTTAATTTATGTGCTAGGAACGCACGCTTTTACTTTTGATTTTGAAATATTCTTCTCAGTCTCTGCTTTAGCAAGAATCTTAAGAGCAGAAAAATTGTCCAATTCATTCTCAGCGCCAACCAGCCGCATTGCTTAGCGTCAGCAGGCACCAGAGAACCGAGGTAAAAATTTGCCCTCAAACACACCTGTCCTTAGGCTTCAACTCGATTTTTTATCCTTTGAAATCCCAGCAAGTATCGCACGTTAAAAAACAGTAGAAGCCAAGCACTTTGAACGACAAAACTTCCCAAACCCGTCGTGTGATTCAACTTTTAAGCCTGTTTTTCTCATGGATTGTTTTCTACCGTTTCGTTTTTTACTGATGTGAAAGAATTCGATAGTTACACCTAAAGTCGCAGAGCCTGCACATAATGATGTCCATGTACAATCAAGGACAACTTAAGTAGAAGGAAGCTACACTCGCATTTGGTGGCAAAATAGTTAAAGGCCGATTTAACGCAGGAAGATAATTTTTCACTCGGATACGTCCGAGTGTAGTGTCCTCTTATATACGTAATTCCTAGTGGTCCTTGTGTACAATATTCTCGTCCAATCAGAGATTAATGCGATCGACAACAACCCCTATCCTGCACATATAGCAATATTTGTAGTACCCGAATCATGCGAGTACATTTCTAAGATTTTTCATTGACTCCAGCTTTTAAGAATGTTTTAAATCCTCTGATACACAAAGTAGTCAACTGATATTACATCTACGTTCTATCTGATAACGTTCTAAATTAGTAAATTTATCTTTCCCGCAAATAAAAAGTCGGACGAGCTGGTCAAGGTTGAGCACGCTGTCAAAATGCTGGAGCGCATGGTTAATCAAAATTCATTCGACGAGATCGCCCAGGACTTCAAATACTGGGAGGATCCGTCAGACGAGTTCCGCGACCAACAGGGCACCCTGCTGCCATTGTGGAAGTTCGGCTACGAGAAGGCGCGCAAATTGGCCGTGACAGCGATCGCCTGGTCGCCAAAGTACCACGACTTGTTCGCCATCGCCTACGGCTCTTGTGAGTGCCGCTTTGTTGGCTCAATATTGCCGACTAGGGAAGACAGGGAGACGGAGAAGCAACAGGCCAGGAAAACGGGAGCACGAGATTTTCCCGCGTGAAGACATTTATACAAGATGGGCAGGAATATCCAGTGGAAAAAAACTAGGACAAAAAAGCTGCGTGGTAAAACTTCGTGCAAGAGAACTCGCTACAAGAAAATCTTGCTGCGGTAAAAACTCGGCGAGAAAAATTCTTACCGCTTCTTGGGAGTCTAAGAGAGTTTTATATTGTAAGTAGGAGACTGTGAAGTCTTTAGAGGATGGGACGCGATACGGTTAGTATCGATAGTAAGTCGGGAAACGTCCTGGATAGAATTAGGTTGGAATTTGTCATTTTTCAGAGTCAGCTTATTGTCAAGATTTCTTAGAAAAAAACATCAGGTTTTCATTTGAGGGCTAAAAATTTTGAAAAGCCGCGCATTTTTCCGCAATTCTACAGACGACTTCATGAAGCAGACGCGTGGCTTATTGTGCTTCTACACTCTGAAGAATCCCAGCCATCCGGAGTACGTGTTCGAGACCGAGTCCGCTGTGCTCAGCGCCGCCCTGCACCCAGAGTATCCGCATATGCTGTGCGCCGGCCTCTATGACGGCAGCGTCGTGGTCTACAGCGCCGTGCAGAAGAAAACCGGCCCGCTCTATCAGTCGAGCGCTCGAACTGGCAAGCACACCGACCCGGTCTGGCAGGTCTGCTGGGCCAAGGACGACCTTGACAACAATATGAACTTCTACAGCACCAGCTCCGACGGCCGCGTCACCTCGTGGACACTCATCAAGGTATTGTTGAGGGAATGATTTATGCTTACTTTTCTTAGGTCTCTGAGTCGATTGAAACATCTCACAACGTAATCACTGCACTGCTTACTTAGCTCTCCCATGAAAACTCTCATGCTTGTTGCATGTTACTCTTCTACCGCCCGGCATATGCCTTAATATGATGATGCCTCCCAATACCTTACTCTGATACCTCCCAATGCCCTGCTGTGATACCTCCCAATGCCTTACTCTGATACCTCCCAATGCCTAACTCTGATGCCTCCCAATACCTTACTCTGATACCTCCCAATGCCCTGCTGTGATACCTCCCAATGCCTTACTCTGATGCCTCCCAATGCCTTACTCTGATGCCTCCCAATGCCTTACTCTGATACCTCCCAATGCCTTACTCTGATACCTCCGAATGCCTTACTCTGATACCTCCCAATGCCTTACTCTGATGCCTTCCAATGCCTTACTCTGATACCTCCCAATGCCTTACTCTGATGCCTCCCAATACGTTACTCTGATACCTCCCAATGCCCTGCTGTGATACCTCCCAATGCCTTACTCTGATGCCTCCCAATGCCTTACTCTGATGCCTCCCAATGTCTTACTCTGATACCTCCGAATGCCTTACTCTGATACCTCCCAATGCCTTACTCTGATACCTCCCAATGCCTTACTCTGATACCTCCCAATGCCTTACTCTGATACCTCCGAATGCCTTACTCTGATACCTCCCAATGCCTAACTCTGATACCTCCCAATGCCTTACTCTGATACCTCCCAATGCCCTACTTTGATACCTCCCAATGCCTTACTCTGACTGTTCCAATGTAATATTCATGCTTACTTTAATATATTTTGCTTACAATACTGCTGCATCACAATGGTAAGTAGCGTTAAGTAGACGGAGCATAAATTTCTATAATTTTGCGCAAAAACGCAATAAAATTTTCTTCATTGCGATCAAAAACTCTTCCGTCGACCAGGAAGGCGTTGGAGCGCATCATTTTTCCACCGTGAGTACGGAATGACCGAGAATGATCGGTCCAGCTCACCGTAAATGGGTTGATATGAAATGACCGGATTTTTTTGTTACCCGCTTGAGCTTGATCCCGTTTCGATCCTCACAGTGACACTGATGATGAACAAAATTCAGACTCACTTGATATTTACTGATCACAATTACGAGTAAAGAATAATTCAATTTTCAATCAGCAACAGTTATCACACAAAAGAAAACTTTTACGCTATCACTGCATGTACTCGTATGTACTTCGACATTCACAGTTCAATCACAATAACTGTATTGTAATTTTTTAACAATAAAACATTAGGCAATGGGAGATTATACATATGGTTCTAGAGGTAAACAATAAGCAAAATCACGAGTGGCTACGGTACCTCTAGTACCGTATGTATAGACTTATTGTCACTATCGTTTAGCATACTCGACTAGAACGTTTCTGATTCGCTGAGACATCGTTAAACAATCGGCGTTAAACAATAAATATTTGACTGAAGCGTTGTTAGTATGGTAAACCATATTAACAATGGCAGATTTTTTAGGGTACAAATACTTTTGTAATCGATGGAAATCAATGTACAGGAGCAGTTCGTTCGTTCAGATTTGTTCAGATTAATCTCATTAGATGTCTGAGGCGAGTCGACACTGGAGCAGTAGTATCCTTGATTTTTGCATGGCAGAATTTGCAGCTTAGTGTATCTGTTTGAGTCTTTAAGTCGTTTCCGCCTCAATCAGCCAGCTTCCCTATCAATTATGCCGTTTTTGCTTCGAAAATTTTGCTTTTTGCCCCCCTTCACCGCTGCTTCTTGCGATTTGATTCGCTTTTGATTGTCTTCTTAGAGTGATAAATTTTGTCATTTTATTAAAAATTATGCAATTGCATGTCAAGAAGCTTTACCAGCAAACCAGCGCGAGACCCTTGTTCGCATTTTGAGTCCTTAAAATGTTGCTTAATAGTTTAAAAACCTAATGAATCGCCCGCCATCGCCTGCAGAACGACCTCGTCTCCCAGGACGTCATTCGCCTCGAACTGGCTGGCGGTCCAGTCGAAGGTCCGGACGGCATCAAGCTGGAGAACCTCGCCTCCGGCACCACATTCGACTTTCACCGCGAGGCCAGCCACCTGTTCCTGGTGGGCACCGAGGAGGGCAAGGTGTTCAAATGCAGCACGGCCTATTCCACCCAGTTCCTGCAGACCTACGAAGCGCATCACATGGCGGTGTACAAGGTCACTTGGAATCCCTTCCATCCGAGCATCTTCATGACCTGCTCTGCTGATTGGACTGTAAAGATCTGGGATCACAACAAGACGTGAGTTATTGGAATTTGACTTGCTCAACTTACTTGATTAGATTGACTACTTTCATTGCCGAGTTGCATTAGTTTCATTAATCAATCATGGCACAACGCTTTAAGCGACATTCTCCCAAAACCTAGCGAGAAGGCAACCAATCCCTATTTCGTTGGCTTCTAGTTCGTAGCTCAGTTCACACAGATACTGTAGGCAGGCATACAATATTACAAAAAGTGTGCATCAACCCTGGCTTTCTTACCGTCTAACATGTGGGTTGACTTCTCAATTAAGCGTACACGCATTGCAACAAGCTCGAGGCCAGTACTCCGGCCGTACGGGACGATCAAAAATTTCTGTCACTTTCTAAACTACAAACACAAAAAACAACAGTAAAACAGTTATTCATCCTGAAATTTCTTAACAAAGTTCCCATGCAGTGATACGCATTTGGCCCAACGCTCTGGTAGCTTCTGAATGCCTGCAGCGTACCAATCTTCACCCATCTCACCCACCAATCTTCACCACTGGCTCACAGAGGATGCCAGGGCGTTCACAGAAGTCCAATGGCGGCCACGGAACGAATTTTGTGTGGGCCGAAGCTTTGTCATGGAGCAGCCGGATGCCCCTGGTCAACTTGCCCCGCCTCTTCTCCTTGATGGCCTCCTTTAACTGGCGCAATGTGGCAACGTAGGAGTTACCCGTGACTGTCTGCTTCTCTGGCACCCACTCAATAAGCAACACTCCTTTCCGATCCCAGAAAATTGTGCCCATTCGCTTCTTCACTGATGGCATCGTCTTGGCCTTGACTGGAGTGGGCTCATCAGGGCGCTTCCACTGCATGCTCTGGACTTTGGTCTCCGGCTCGTACAGAGAAAACATGGACTCGTCCCCTGTCACGATGGAGTCCAGAAATTCCTCTTGGCGGTACTGCATCATGTGGAGCAGCTGCTGTCATGCCTGTACCCTGTTGCAGTGCATCTCTGCTGTCAGGAGTTTTGGCACCCATCTGGCACAAACCTTTGACATTCCAAGCTGGTTTGTCAGAATGGACTGATGCCACAGGTCTTTGCTACTGTATGGTAGCACCCAAAATCAATTTGAAGAAACACCCTAGACCTGATATAAATATGCAGTGACAGAACTTTTTGATTGTCCCTCGGCGTACGATACGCAAAGCTACCGCTCCGACAATCCCGACCATTTTATATTTTGAGCTCACCTGTTTGACTAACTCAACAGCGAGCCGGTGTTCGTATTCGACCTGAACTCACCAGTGGGCGACACCGCTTGGTCGCCCTACTCCAGCACCGTATTCGCCGCCGTCACCGCCGACGGCAAGGTGCAGGTGTTCGACTTGAACGTCAACAAGTACGAAGCGCTTTGCGAACAGGTGGTGGCGCAGAAGAAGAAAGCTAAACTGACGCACATCGCCTTCAATCCCAAGCATCCGATTGTCATTGTCGGCGACGATCGCGGTCACATCTCGGCGTTGAAATTGTCGCCAAATCTGCGCAAACTGCCTAAGGTAAGTCCAAACGGTGGCGATTTTTTTAAGCTAAAGGCAAAAACTTTGAGCCCATCATTTATGGGAACGTTTTAATAAAATCCCTAATAACTGCGCACTTTAGGAGGCAGGATTCTTTGAGAAGGTAAACGAAAGTCTAATTTTTAGCTACTCGTACATGCGTCTCCTGTACATAGCCTTCCAATTTAGTTGTAGACTACCTGTGCAATGCTATATACCTCTAATTTCTGTTTTATCCTCTACTTCTACCCAAATTCTCGTGTCCCATATACTGAACCCTGTATGTGACTTTGCTGTTTTACCCACCACTTTGAACAAAACTGGTTCCCAGTTGTCGGAGGCCTTGCACCAGGCCGCCACAGAGCGCGAGGTAACTAGCAGTGCTGCGGTCAGAGACGATACACTGTTGATTAAGCAACTGCAGCAGCAGCGATACAAGAAGTCTTTGTTTTCCCTTGATAAACTGGGCTCTCGCCTGCTGTCAGATTTGGTAACGAAATGCAATAGCAATATTTTTTCACGTTCTTATCGTTTCCAGAATGAAAGTTGCTTGTCACCGATGGGGAATGGAGGATTTTACTCCCGAATTTCATATGTCAATAGAGCCTTAATCATCTCTGCCCCTCCCGTACCAAGCTGCACTGTACTACGGAGCCCTTATCATGTCTACATGTACCCTCCCGTACCAGGCTATACTGTAGCTCCCACCATCTCTGCCGTTTCTGTGCGAAGCTGCCATTTTTTAGTTCCATGTCCAAGGATTATATAAAAGGGGCCACTGCATGATACTTTTTCTTGGCAGTGAGTGCATGAAAGAGTAAAGAAAAAGTACTTTTTTTCGCCGCACCATAAAAAGCCCGACAGCATGCTGCTCACTTTCGGCGAGATCAAAAACCGTCCCGTCCGACTTGGTAAAAATCACATTTCAGAATGTAAAACTTAAAATCACAATTTTTTCTGTGACGATGACGATCGAAGACTGACAAAGAATCAAGTGAATTATTATTTTTTTGAAAACCACATCTTGATTAAGATGTCACTGAAACAATTTTTTGTCGTTGTGACATAGTTTTATGGTTTATTTCACGATGGCATATTTTTTGGATTACCCAAAATTGTTGTCGTTCATTTCCTTTAATTTATTGCTGTCAAAATATTTCAATAAAAAAATTTCATTATAATTCTATGACCGAACTTCGCTTCCCCAATTCCTCAACTCGCTGTCCCGCCGCCCCGCCTACGCAGGAGAAAAAGGGCGCCGCCCAGCCAGGCCCGCAGGCGCAGGTGGAGAAGCTGGACAAGATTCTCACAATGGTTGGATGAAGGAAGGCGGAGTTCACCAACAGTCAGCGGAGGTCTCAACAGCGCTGCAGCCCGTATCGCTGTGAAACATCTTGACGTTCCATTTATAAATGTTAAGTGCTCGTTTTTTCTTGAAAAGAACTAAACATCGTGTTTTGTAGTAATAACCAAGTTCGTATTAAATGGAAAGCTAATGATTTAGAGTTCACGTTTATTTCACAGTAAGATTATATTGTTTTTTTCTTTATAATTCACTTACTGTTAAACAAAACAACGTTTTAAGGACAAAAAATTAAGTTTCTATTTCTACTTTCAGCGTAATTTTGTCAATATTGAAACTTAACAGCGCAGCATACTTTTGGGAACTTTAATAAATTAACGATCAAGAGTACTTTTTAATCCATACGGCCACCGCATGGGAACGTGTTTTACACAATATTAATTTTCTGTGTTTAAATGATTGTATTGTTAATTTCGAGCCGAATCGCTCTAGCTAAGAAATATCTTTTTTGGATCTGACTTAATTTCTTCCTACAAATGAGGGAAACAATTTAATTACATTTGGACCTTTTCTGCATTGGGCAAACGCGTACATGTAACGCCTAACCAATGTGTAGAATTCGTGTTAGTTTTTACTGCACATTACAGTAAAAACAAAAATACTCGATCAGATAGCCAGCTTACAGGTTGCACTACCAGGAACTATACTTTTACTGAGGAAGTACTTACTTGGTACAGATGACTCCTATGGTGGTCCTTGTGTGCTTTAAGATGAGCATCAACGAAGAACAGACACGAAGGCCGACATATGTACTTACTCTTGCTCTTATGTTTAAATGTATTCGGGAGATAAAAATCCCGTTATTATACGTGTACTTATGGTAGCACAGTAGAATTACATTGGCTCGTCCGAGATCAGTACATGTACATGAGTACTCAATTATTTCTCCGAAATCCCTCTTGAAAGATAATTTCGTCCAATGCTTGTATAAGTCCTTGTTTCGTCAGCCCATCATGCACCTGCGCAATGTCTCTTAAATTGGCTATTTCCATTACTTTGATGCCATAAATAGATATCATCTCAATTAATTGGAAGGCCCGTTTTTATAGTTAGGATTGGAGGCAGTCCACTGATGGCTTGTTGGCAATTCCTGGACTCACAATTTCTTGATCTTCATCTTATTTTTAGCTACATGCGTTTCCTTTGTCTCCTGTACAAAGCCTTCCACTTTAGTTGTAGACTATCCGAGCCATGCTATTACCCGCAATGCAATTTTTTATCTTCTTACTTCTACCCAAATTCTCGTATCCCATACACTGAACCCCGCGGTATGTAACGTTGCTGTTTGGCTAACTACTTGATTTCTCCTAAGTTTATCTTGTTTTCAAGATTTTATTTTTACTGATTGCACGAAGTGAGTAACACGGTAACATTTTTAACATCACACCTTTTTTGCACGGAATATGAATCACAAAGATTTTGGAAAACAGGCCTTTGAAATCAATTCAAACCCATATTTTAGTGAAATTCAAAAGACATTCGGCCCTCTTACCTCCCTTTAAATTTTAAATTTAGTTTTTTAATTTTATAAAAGTTATAAATAAAGGCTGATATGCCTCCAAAATAAAAAAATCATCAGTTTTGTTTAAATAGTTTGTCAGGTGATTTATAATAAGTGCTATTTTTAATTCACGTCTCAACTCGAACGACAGACAAGAAAGCACATCCGAAGACTGACAACCTGACTGTACTATTTTATATTGTGTCATTGTTATTTTGTCTGATTGACTGCTAAGTTTGAATTATTAAACATGAAATTCAAATTTAAGGAGGACAATAACTTCGGTAAGAAGGATCTGGGACCATTAAAATTGTGCTTCCAAATTATTGAATAAATATCTAATATTTTTTTAATTTAATAATAAAACAGACTGTCTATGTCATACTATACGCCACGGCACAATCACTGCAGTCGCAGCAAAAAATTAGGCATCATTGATTTTACTTTTGGTTGCACCTGACTAGATTCTAAATTAATCTAATAGGGCCTTGACTAGAGCTAAATATTTTCATTGGATATTTATGCTTAAATTATAAGAACAATGTAATTTGTAGGTTATTTCTATTATATCTAGATATTAAGGTTTATTACTATATATCAAAATGTAAAAATCAAATATGTCAATATTGTTATTCTTTTAAGAAAAGATGTAATAGAAATAATATTTTTTGTTGGACTATTATTTTATCTCTACAAACAATACTTTTATATTTGTATTGCATATTAATATTATCATAAGAATATAGATATAATCATTGCTAGAAGTAAAAAAACTTAGTAATAAATAAGTATAGTTGCTTTTATAACTTAGTTTCTTTTTCTTTATACAATAATTAATATTTTTTATTTGTTAAATCAATAATTCTAAACCCATAAAAAATCATTTGCCTAAAAAAGTAGAAATGGATAAAAATATTCTTTGCATATATTAAATATAAAAACTATCTGTCTTTCAATAATAAATTTTTTTGTATATTCAAGTACTTTTGTTTCTAGAATAATTATAATAATTGGTCCTAGAAAAAATATTGATCAACTTAGATTCTTTGCTCTATAAGCATTTACCAAAGCTGTTTTATGTATAAAGGATCTAGTAAATTTGCTTTGATATCCATGAAAAACCTTCTTCAAGATACTTTAATTAGGCTTATAGTTATTTTGATGACAGATGTTTCGGTGACAAGCAAAAGTCATTTGGGTGACAGACATTTTGGTGACAAGCAACCAAGTTGCATTTTTTGGTTATATTTTTGTGCTGTGTAATTAAAGCCACATTTTGAACTTTAAACTTAAACTTATTTCAAAAATACTGAATTTAAATTGAAAAAAAGTAATGCAAAGTAAAATAACTGTTGAAAGACAATACTTTCATTACATTGCAGATTTCTTCAATGGGCGCGGACGATGAACTTTTGTGATGGGGTTTGGTGTTAGATAAACAAATGTTTTCAATATGCATTTTTATTACTCAGAAACTTTATTTGCTTTTACTACACTAAAACAAATAAAGTTAATTTTATTTTTGGAATAATAATAATAATGATGACAATAATGACTTTTCCCAAAGCAACTTTGGTTGTCACCAAAATGTCTGTCACTGAAACAACTTGGCTGTCACCAAAACAACCAGCACCCCTTTAATTAGCTCTGTGAGTATTTGCTATTTAAAATTGTCTCCTTATATATATCCAAGTGTTGTAGGGCTCCTTCTCTGCTGATGTCAATTTAGCGTTCTTCTCTAAAATACTTCCCCTATAATATTACTTTATATCAAGTATACTACTGACATATATCTGGTAGCATTTCACACAGTGCCAAGCGGCAAGCACTGATCTCCAGCCAGAAAGGTGTACCGTGGATCAGAGGGTCATGGCCTTTCACTCTAGCTTCACTCTACTATCACTCGTCTTTTCACTCCTACTTTATGCACCTAATGTGCGAGATCTGAGTATCAATCTGAGAATCAATCTGAGAACAAATTTGCAAATGCTTCCAACACTCTTACTCCTTGAGCCTCTGCTCAAATAACTAAGGCTTTTACTTGCCAAAACACTAGATAGGTTTTGCTTGTAAAGCTCTTGTATTATAAAGGGCTGAAACCTTATGCCTTTCTTGGCTCACAAATCACTTGTATTTATAGTAATTTTAAGTTTTTGTTTTAATTGATACAATATACTAATATTATTTATCGCATTTAAACAAAGTTATTTACAATAATATGGTTTTATTAGATGCATTCAAACAAAGTATTACCGTAATAATATGATATTATTGGCACAGATTATAACAAATTTTCGCGCAGATTTAAATTTTACATTGACTATTACACAAGAATCTTTAGTATCCTATAATCTAAGTCTCTAAGTCTATATCATGGATTAAAAGTTTTGTGTCATATCTAAACTGTATTTCTAAACTAATAAAAATTATCTTAGGAAATAGATTAAAACCCTAGTTGAACTTGCAAAAAAATTTCTTATAAATTTTTTTTCTTGGCATATTGCATTTGTGTTGATTATGCAAGTGAAAATTCTAGATAGCTATTTTCTTTCCCATAGTCCTTATTTAATCTAGTGTAATTTCATTGATTGGGAAGGTACAAGTAATTCTAAGTACTGCAGGGCCTTTTTAGACCATTCTATGTATATTCATTTAAATGTTATACCAAATCCACTTTATAAGCTTGTAATGCTATCAGTTAAAAAAATCAGTATTAGTATTAAACCCTGTAAATAGGAATTATAAATTTTATTTCATAAAAAATGGTAATGACTATTCAAGAGTGAATTAGATGCAAGAAGAAACGTTATTTGCCTAGTAGACATGAATATTTTTGGTCTATCTTTGCTGATAAAAGTTTAGGGAAAATTATACTTAGTATGACTTGGATCTTCAGATTCAATGCAAAGGCTTGCACTCCTTTTATTATCCTATATTCTCTTTTAGATCAACGCCAGAAAGATTCGCGCAAAATTCGTGAAAAATATGCTGAACGAATTCCTGTGAGTATTCTGTACTAATCCACCACGAAAAGTATTCAATTTCTGTTTACTATTATGCGGCGTGTCTGACAAGTACTGCAATTCTTACTTTAGTGGTTTATTTACATTGACGCTCAATCCATAGGACAGTTGTGTTGCCGCTATGGAAGGATGATAATGAGTGTCAAATCCTTTTTATCGTTTGATTGATTTGCTTTAGCAGTTGACCGGGGTTGCTGCATAAAAATGACGTACACTTGTACCTGTAGCTGAGTCCGCCATTCGCTCGGATCTAAAGTTTCAGTAGCGAACAAGCCTAAGTTCCTTTTGTTTATTTTGCGTTGAAAATTTTCCCATAAAACGTCTAGCTGAACTAGTTATCCTTCATTATTTTTGTCCTAACACCCCAAGGTCATAGTTGAACGGGTGCCGAACTCGCAGATCACGGACATCGACAAGCACAAGTTTTTAGTTCCGCACGACATCAGCGTGGCGCAGTTCATGTGGATCATACGCAAACGAATACAGTTGCAGCCGGAGCGGGCTCTGTTCCTGTTTGTTGGCAAGACTATTCCCCAGTCCAGGTAGGATTGTGTCTTCCCTATTGTGTTTTTTCCTGATAATTATAACCGTAGCACTGGCGATTGAATTCCAGCGCCACGATGGGCCAAATCTACCAGGACCATCGCGACGAGGATGGCTTCTTGTACATCGCCTACAGCGGCGAGAACACTTTCGGCAACTGAGACAACTGTTCAAGCTCCGATGCGTTTGAATCGAACTGTCTCTGATTATAAACGATACTGGGTGTGGTGGGTCTTTTACGGTTACTTGCCCGCTGTACGCAGGGTTTCTCTTTTTTTCAATATTGATGCCTATTATATTTGTATTAATGTATATTGATTTCCTGCTGCTCTAGAGATGTCTATCTTAAATCCTTTTTATGTGTAAATCAACCGCAACTGTAGCTGGTGCGAAATTACCTGCTGTTAAATGACTGAAACAGAAACTGCCTTGATTTGGCGCGAAATTTAATCATAATTAGATAGACTTGAAAATTTTTGGTTAGTTAATTAATTATTTTAATCCTTCCCCTATGCGCTAAAGGGCTTTAGCACGTTGTGCTGCCTAAAATAATGAGCAAAATCTTACTTTGATAATAGCTAGTCAGTTGTCAGGTCAGGTAATCATCGAAATTTTATTCTTTACTAAATTTTTTCCGCTTTCGCTTTCTAATTTCAAGTTTATTATATCACGCTAATCTGAGGGTATGGCCGGTTTCTATTACTGCCATTCTGGTGTTTGATTTAATTGTTTTATTTGCTCCTACTTAATTTATGCTCTACTCAAGTCTGTGC
This sequence comes from Macrostomum cliftonense, assembly GCA_950096795.1. Lineage (NCBI taxonomy): Eukaryota > Metazoa > Platyhelminthes > Macrostomidae > Macrostomum > Macrostomum cliftonense. The sequence continues at coordinate 13,429 of CATNEM010000353.1, read as the reverse complement.
GAATGCCTTGCACGATTATTATTTAGTACTGTACATAACTATACGATTATGTAATTCGTAAATTCGCTTACTGGTCTGCACATAATAAAAAATTATTATAAAGCCATTATTGCATAATCAGTGAAACAGTTTCTAGATTTTTATTATTAAAACATTTTATGTGGCCTTCTGCTCCCAGTTCCTTTAGCAAATGCCGCCACCCCTTAGTTTGCCTTTGGCTGCCACTATGCCCCTTTGTCAGAATACTGTGATCTCCGCTACCCCTTAATTACATAATTCAGCGACTGCCGCTACCCCTTAGTCAGATTTTTCAGCGACTGCCGCTACACCTTAGTCAGATTGTTCAGCGACTGCCGCTACCCCTTAGTCAGATTGTTCAGCGACTGCCACTACACCTTAGATTGTTCAGCGACTGCCGCTACCCCTTAGTCAGATTGTTCAGCGACTGCCGCTACCCCTTAGTCAGATTGTTCAGCGACTGCCGCTACCCCTTAGTCAGATTGTTCAGCGACTGCCGCTACCCCTTAGTCAGATTGTTCAGGGACTGCCGCTACCCCTTAGTCAGATTGTTCAGCGACTGCCGCTACCCCTTAGTCAGATTGTTCAGCGACTGCCGCTACCCCTTAGTCAGATTGTTCAGCGACTGCCGCTACCCCTTAGTCAGATTGTTCAGCGACTGCCGCTACCCCTTAGTCAGATTGTTCAGCGACTGCCGCTACCCCTTAGTCAGATTGTTCAGCGACTGCCGCTACCCCTTAGTCAGATTGTTCAGCGACTGCCGCTACCCCTTAGTCAGATTGTTCAGCGACTGCCGCTACCCCTTAGTCAGATTGTTCAGCGACTGCCGCTACCCCTTAGTCAAATTATTCATAGACTGCCGCTACCCCTTAGATTGTTCAGCGACTGCCGCTAAATAATCTGTCAAGTGAGCCCCTACACTGCACGTTCTGGGCTTAAATCCTTCAGGAAATATGATATCATAATATGCCTAAAAATAAATTCATTCCTAAACTATTAATCAGAAAAGAATTTTAATACAGCAGTCTGTAAGTAGTCTTAAAAACGGTGAATATATTTGTTTAAAAATGGCTTAAAGTGACAAAAATGTCACAATCTGCTCAGCTGCAACATATTGTCTATTAGAATCACAATTGATCACGAGCAATAGCCAATAAGTACTGTTCTTGGATGCAATTTGCTTTTCTCGTGTAAAGTCAAATTTGGAATGTAAGTGAAGATAAACAAATATTCAGGTAAATATAAATCAGGAATACATTTGATCTTTTCGGCCTCTATGGTACCATGCAGAAAATGTCAATTGTTGGAAAAGCCACTTGCAGAAAGGGTAAAACTGCAATTCAACGTTAGTTCTCATTGTCTTCGAGGCGGAATGGGACGACCCGAGCTTGACCGCTGATGCATGCTGCTGCTGCTGCTGCTATTCGGCCGGCTGCGCCGCGCCTGCGGCTGCGGCCTCTGCTCAGCTGATGACAGATGCTGGCGTGCCTGCGGCTGCGGCCACTGCTCAGCTGATGACAGATGCTGACGTGCCTGCGGCTGCGGCCACTGCTCAGCTGATGACAGATGCTGGCGTGCCTGCGGCTGCGGCCACTGCTCAGCTGATGACAGATGCTGACGCGTCTGCGGCTGCTGTTTTTAATTCGGTACAGATGCACTTAAATTAGATTAAAATCGCTTAACTGATTGAGAATTTTGAAGCGCAATATACTTCGATCTTCTCACCAATTTCTGAACTCTTTTGGCCTGTTGGCAGTGAGCAGAAGTTGGTACTTGCGATAGCAAGCGTGGACCGTCTTCGCTTGCACCATGACGGCTGCCGCTCGCAAATAAGCCTTTTTTAGATTCAGAAGATTGCGATGCTTTTCGATTTTTTGCTTGTTTTGCGGCGCACAATTTGCAGCCAACCTTGCGGATAACAGCCACGATTAAGCCGGCAAAAGCGATGTAAGAAACAATCTGAAAGCTGCACTTAACCATCACCAGTGTGGCGCAACTGTCGCAGCTGTTTCTACTGGACAATCGCTGCAACTCATTCTGGCTGAGCTTCAGCCAAGCGCAGTGCAGTTCAAAGCCTGCCATTGCCAGGCCGGCGACCAGCACAGCCAGCAGGGCGGAGCCCGCAGCTGTCAGCCCGGCTGTCCAGGCTTGTCTGGAGTGACGGCCGAGGCTGGCCGAGATGAGGCAGGAAAACCCAACAGAAGGCAGGCCCACCCAGATTCCGCTACCGTAGACAGTGTAATCACGGCGGAACCTGCGTATAAGGCGTTAGTTATGGAAAGAGGCTTGGTACAGTTTTCAGTCGCAAGCCAAATTTTCATAGGAAAAGGATTTTCAATTTGTTATACATTAGTTCCCTAACAAAGTTCATTCTAGAAGCTGAGGGTACATAAGCATAGTGATTTGTGAGCAATAATTTCTTACCCAAGTGTAAAAACTTCAAACAAGAGCATTAGGCCAGACCAGATAACCAGAATTGGTGCCACTATCATTTTCAATTGCTGCTTGCTACTCCTTTTCTGCCTGATGATTGGATTTCCTGACTCAAAATGTTTGCCATGATCAATGCTAGTCAATTCAACTGAACCAGCTGTGTCAGCCTGCATTCTACTGCAATTATGTTGAAGCTCGATTAGCTAAAATTTTTGTTATAAAATTAAACTAAGCTGTAAGAAAAAAATGTCTAAATATTAAAGGAATAAGTAAGTCATTAGTTTTATACATACATAATTGTCATGTATTCAAGCTTACTGAGTAAAAAGCCAACAGCTAATTATCCCTCGTGTATTAAATGAACTATTTCTGTCTTTATAAATTAACTCTGGGTCAATTGCCAGCCTGATAACTAATATATAAAATTAAAAGCTAAAAAATGTGACAACCTGCCAAAATCTTATACAAATATTACACCACTTTTAAGTAAAAATTGCCATCTATTTGCTGCTAAAGAAAAAAGTTATTTTAAGTCGTATTTAAACAGGCTTTGACATAAAGACATATAGAAAAATCGGCCTTATAATATAAAAGTAAAAAGCAATCAACAATAGATCCTTAATTCATTAATACTAAAATTCGAGCTGTTCTAAACGAATACTTCTAAGTATTTTGCGTCCCGGATGTTAAAAAATGAATACTAATATGCTAAAAATATCGACCCTGTAAAAATTTGCAGCATCTATTTACTATAAAGAAAATTTGTGTGAAAATCCAACTCGGGACTATTTCAAAAAGCTATCTGTCATAGATACATGTATTTCTGGTGTCTTATGAATTATGAGACGAAATTCGCTCGAATGCGTGCGAAAAAATTTATTGTTAGTCACGTTAAGATATTATATTTTTATGGAGCCTACAAAATTAAAGTCTATTTCGTGGCACAAATGAAATTTGCCAAACAAGTGCTTCTCGGAAATTTTGCAACTTGAAAATGTTGTGGGATACTTTAAGAATTAACAAGACAGGAAAGTATCTAACTCATGTAAAAGAGTGACATTTTATTTTGCTTACTTTCTTGACTTTAAAATGAATATTTACATTTGCCAAGAATTAAACCATTTAGTGTTACGATGCAACAATAGTACTACGATATTTATTTATTTCTACAATTAAGCCTGCTAGCCCAATAGGCTTTTTTGTTTTTAGCATTAAAAACCCTTTGAAGCGTGATCTCTATTGATGAAACCAAGCAATGTAAAATTAAAGAGCCTAAATGTACTTCACAAATCGATGAAGGAGCGAATCGACGGAGCGATGCCTTACAAAAATTCTAAGGGAGTAGCTTAACTTTTTTTTCTAGCTTCCGGGTTATGAACGAGTTTTCTTTACAGTTCTTTTCAAATATTTAGTCACTTTAAAGTATTAGAAATAAATTTAAATACATATTTTCATTGTTTTTTTGCTATTAAAATATAAATTATGAAACATTTGTTTAACCTTTTAACTTTACAACTTTAGAGTCACTCCAAAAATTCAATTTGTTTCCCTTCACTGCGAAGTCCAAATTTGAGGCGGGTGATAACAATATTGACAGTTAAGCTTTTAGTTTTGAGGATAACTTACATTAAAATATTTAATGAGGTTTGCTGGAATCTGTATAACTCTTTTGTGCTTTGGTTGCCTCGTGCTGGCCGCTGAAATTGACAAGATAGAATGGGGAAAACACCATGACAACAAAGAAGTACTTGAGATCCTCGAGGCGGTGAACAGGAAATGTCCTGATATTACTACCTTGTACCATTTAAAATATCGTGATGCATCCGGCCGTGAGCATGATGAAACCCCACGAAAGAACAAACTCCATGTTCTTGCTTTTGGAAAATCTGAGCCAGGTATTTTATACTAAAAAAGAAACTGAATGCTTTGATCTAATTAGATAATTTGGCTTATGACACCAGTGAAAAAACTCAATACTATTTATTGTTCAGCGCCATTTATTGCTGTATCTGTACCCCTCTTTTTTCTAGGCCAATTCTTTATGTTTATGGTTTTATGTGGATAATTGAAACTTTAAGAATAAATCATAAAATATAAAATATAAAATCAGCATGAAAATAAAACAAATGATACAAATGAATGTATCCTCATTGTTATAGAAAAAAAAACTAAGTTACAACGAACACATGATAATACTGCTAAGCTTTAGTTAAAATAGTTTTTGCTTAATCAATCAAATATTTTCTCTTTGTATCCAATTGAATTTGCTATCAGTTTGTATTCTAAAGGTCTTAAAGTAAAGTAGACTATAAATTTTTTGCTTTTAATTAAATTTTAATATTATTATTCCTTTTGCAAGTCCAGTGCAGTACATCCAGTAAATTGCATAATCTATTGTCTTCTTCTACTTATGTCTAATATGTGAGGGTATATGAAGAGCATGGACTTTAAGCATAACCAGTTATCAATATTGTTTAAATTTAAATTAAGTTAGCTTTGAGTGAATTTAATCATAAACCAAGAAAATTTTTCAGTAAAGGTGACTAATATTTACAAGGACTTGTTTATAATGCTACATTTTCTTTTTTATTAAATATTAAAAATTTCTTTTTTTACCACAAGGCCGCCCCGAGTTCAAGTGGGTTGGCAACATGCATGGCAACGAAGTTGTTGGACGCGAGCTGATCCTCCGCCTGGCTGTGGACCTGTGCCTCGGCCACCTGAACGGTAACCGGCTGGCCACCAACCTGATTAGCCGGGCCCGCCTGCACCTGATGCCCAGCATGAATCCCGATGGCTGGGAGATCGCTAACGACCGCTCCGCGCCCGGCAGCCGCACCGAGCTCAAAGGTCGCAGGAATGCCAACAATGTGGACTTGAACAGGGACTTCCCGGATCTGGACAGGCGAATCTATGAGCTTGAACGGGCCGGCACTGGACCTTTCGATCACTTGTTCAGCAACCACACTGAGAGGTTCGTTAGCAAGCATCGGTAGTCAAGTAACCGAGACAAGAGCCTTTAACTCTCTCCCGAACCCCCCCCCCAGGTGCGGCCGCCAGCCGGAGACCTGCATGGTGATCGCCTGGATTTTGTCTAACAACTTTGTCCTGTCGGCAAATCTGCACGGCGGCGACAAGGTGGCCAATTATCCGTACGACGAGTCCCGGCCGGACAGTCCGAACGCCTATTCGGCCTCGCCGGACGACCGGCTATTCCGCGAACTGGCCCTGGCCTATTCGGCCGGCAATCCCGCCATGCACGACCGTCGCACGGCCTGCCCGTCCGAGGGCGGCTCAGACGGCCGGCCCAATCCGTTCCGGCGCGGCGTCACCAACGGGGCCAAGTGGTACAGCGTGGCTAGCGGAATGCAGGACTTCAACTATCTGGCCTCCAACTGCTATGAGATCACGGTCAGTGCTAGTGCTTTGTGTCTTTGTTAGCAAGCAGCCAAATGTTTTTGCAACCCAGGCGGCTAATTAGTTAGCAAACCCCTTATTCCCCCACCCCCGCCAGGTGGAGCTGGGCTGCAAGAAGTACCCGCCGGGTAGCGAGCTGCCACGCTACTGGGAAGAGAACAAGCAGGCCTTTGTGAACTACATGTCAGCCGTGCACTTTGGCATCAAAGGCCAGGTTACCAAGGCCGGCAGTCCGGTTGCTAAAGGCGGCGCCGTCATCACCGTTGACCGCATCGACAGTGACGGATCTGTGCTGCCTATATTGCACAATGTCAACACGGGTAGGCTACTGTGGCCTGGGTTTAGTGTCTGTCTGTGCTGTCCATTATTTCATTAACTATATTCCTTAGACAGAAATCTGGCTTGCTTTTGTCGATTTTTAAAGCAATATTTTTCTGCTCATTGCTAGGCGCCGATGGCTATTACTACCGCCTGCTCACTGATGGCCCGTTCGCCATCACCGCCACCGCACCCGGCTGCGCCCCCGTTACCAAGTGCGTCATGATTGACAACGAGTACAACCTGGAGCGCTGGTCTGCCCAACCGGTCAACTTTGACCTGTGCGGCGACGCTTCCGCTACTGGCGCCGGCAGGCCGCGGCTTGTTGACCTGTCCTGCGAGGGCGTGCTGGTCGATGTGAGTCCCTCCTTCCCCACTGCATCTCGCTTAAGGCGCAATCGCCTCTTTTACTTCCTTTAAGAGAATCTTCCCTCCCATTTTTAAAAGATAGAATCGCCCCTCGCCCTTAAGATAAAGAATCTACCACATTCAATAGAGAGAATCTCCCTCCCACCTTCAAGAGAGAGAATCACCCATCCCCCATTCAATAGAGAGAATCATCCATCCCACATTCAATAGAGAGAATCACCCATCCCACGTTCAAGAGGGAGAATCTCCCTCCCACATTCAAGATATAGAATCGCCCCTCCCACGTTCAAGAGGGAGAATCTCCCTCCCACATTCAAGATATAGAATCGCCCCTCCCACATTCAAGATATAGAATCGCCCCTCCCACATTCAAGATATAGAATCGCCCCTCCCACATTCAAGATATAGAATCGCCCCTCCCAAATTCAAGAGAGAGAATCGCTTTTCCCTCCTCCATCAGTATGGACCCTCTAACCTCTAAAACCAATGTTACTCAAACCGCCTAAATTTTGCAGGGCGAGTAAAAACTGACCGAATCTTGCAGCTTGGTGTTGCAGAGAAACAGCACAAGTTCACGTTTTAGAGGACTCAAAAGTTTATTGAACCAACCGAGAATTAACAACCAACTAACTAAAGATCTACAAACCTATACAAAATATTTGTCCCCAGTCTATTTTTTCCCATTGTCCCGTCTGTTCGTCGTGTTGTTGCTACAGGCAAGTCTTTTCTATTGCTTAATGATAAACATATATTTTTCTGGAGATATTATTTTAAGTACATAATACGCTCTATGTATCTGATAGATGTTCTTCGTTTCTATGGTTACCGTTGGACTAACAACGCGTTAAATTTTTTTGGTGTTCGAGTTCATTCGATAACAAACCAGAAATCAACATTCGATCTGTATTTTTTAATTAAGATTTTTTTGTTTTTATTTAAAACTAACAACTTTTTGAAAAGAAAATTTTTCCTCCGTTCAAACTGTTTAGACGCAACATAATTTTTGTTTGAATGCGTCGTCACATTCGAATTTTGTTATTATATATTTCCCCGCGGTTCCTTTTCCGTCTTAAATTCCAGACAGACAAAACATTCGACACCTTTTTTTGTTTATCTGAATCGTATTTAAATTTTTCATTATTGTGTGTTTTTCGTTAACTTGGTACGCTTTATCTTTTTCTGTTTATTTTTATTCCAAAATTTATCTAGTCCACAGCTAAATGCTGCGTCTAATCAATGCGTAATTGAGAATTAACTTATGATTATTATTATCATGCTGTTAAACCTACTTATTATATCTATCCGTCACTTTTAAATTGTTTATGGGTCAGGTAAATTAGGCACGGCATAGGCTTATTCAGCTTCGCAGACTCCGTATTCAGCTTCGCGCGTTTCCGATTTCCTCGCGGCTCGCAAAATGCGTGTTTGCTCAAAGACGACAGACTTGCTCGGTGTATTTTGCAATCTAAAGAACTATTTTTAGTCTTCGGAAACACGCGGAGTGCGTTGTTGCTGACGCCATTCCAGTCTGTACTGCGCGTAGCGCCTGATCGATATCATGGGGAGAGAGAATTTCGTTTTAGCAATGAGCACTCCGTGAGCAGCCAGAAATTCCTTCCCTTTCCTCGGCCTCAGCCTCAGCATCCCCCAGTTTTGCTTTCCATATTTGGATTGTGCGGGCTATTGGTGTAGGCCAGCATTTGGAGCATGGGATGGGGGATAGGATTGGAAGGAAGCTGAGGGAGAGAAAGGCTAGGGAGGCTGGATAGCCGCTTCATCCCGAGAGTCGCGACCATTTCTTCACCAAGCTGTCCAATCTTCCCCTCCGCTCGAGATTCGTCTCTCATTTCCTGCCCGTCAAGAATTTTCATGGCTTCGATGGAGAAAGCCGATGAGAAGGAGTAGGCGGATGAGGAAAGTCTCGCAGCTTGTAAAAGTACACAGGCAGCGTGAGAATTCAACGTTATAATTGGAATTGAAATTTGCGCAGTTCTCTACTGATGAGTAGACTGTGCTAGAAATTAGTGACAAACCAGTTTGGAAGCTTGGATAACGCTGTGTGCTTTGTCTATTTATAAATTCTATGTAAGCAGCTTGTTGTGTACGTTCTTTGTCATTATTTGCGCTTTGAGCTGTCGATCAAAGCAAAAAAATTGATGCAATGTACTTTTAAATGTACTTATGTGTTGTCCCGTCTTCTGTCTCCTCCCTTGCCCTAACCCTTGCAACACTGTGCACAGTGATCCATCCGGTTTCTGAGCACTTTGAGAGCAAACTTTGACAGAGTTCAGTCGATTGTTTTGATTAAAAGAAAGTAAAAACGGGTCTAACATGGAATATTTTTGCTGCTAAGATTTCGGCTAAAGCATATATATCGAAAAAGGCATCAAAATGGAAAGTTTCAGCTTTCTCTTGTTGGTTATTTTTCCTTACCTTTTCCAGCACTTATACGCTCGTTTAAAAGGCAATTTTCGGTGCACTGATTTTTCCTTCTAAGGAAATTTATCTTCTAAAGAAAATTCTGTCCAGGATCAATTTTGCAGCCTATTATTTCACTTGTCAGGCATTCTTCTGACAGCGATTCTCTTGTCAGGCATTCTCCTGTCAGCGATTATCCTGTCAGCGATTCTCATGTCAGACATTCTTCTGTCAGAGATTCTCTTGTCAGGCATTCTTCTGTCACCGATTCTCTTGTCAGGCATTCTTCTGACAGCGATTCTCTTGTCAGGCATTCTCCTGTCAGCGATTATCCTGTCAGCGATTCTCATGTCAGACATTCTTCTGTCACCGATTCTCTTGTCAGGCATTCTCGTCAGCGATTATCCTGTCAGCGATTCTCATGTCAGGCATTCTTCTGTCAGCGTTTCTCTTGTCAGGCATTCTTCTGTCAGCGTTTCTCTTGTCAGGCATTCTTCTGACAGCGATTCTCTTGTCAGGCATTCTCCTGTCAGCGATTATCCTGTCAGCGATTCTCATGTCAGACATTCTTCTGTCAGAGATTCTCTTGTCAGGCATTCTTCTGTCACCGATTCTCTTGTCAGGCATTCTTCTGACAGCGATTCTCTTGTCAGGCATTCTCCTGTCAGCGATTATCCTGTCAGCGATTCTCATGTCAGACATTCTTCTGTCACCGATTCTCTTGTCAGGCATTCTCGTCAGCGATTATCCCGTCAGCGATTCTCATGTCAGACATTCTTCTGTCAGCGTTTCTCTTGTCAGGCATTCTTCTGTCAGCGTTTCTCTTGTCAGGCATTCTTCTGACAGCGATTCTCTTGTCAGGCATTCTTCTGACAGCGATTCTCTTGTCAGGCATTCTTCTGACAGCGATTCTCTTGTCAGGCATTCTCCTGTCAGCGATTATCCTGTCAGCGATTCTCATGTCAGGCATTCTCGTCAGCGATTCTCTTGTCAGGCATTCTCGTCAGCGATTCTCATGTCAGGCATTCTCGTCAGCGATTCTCTTGTCAGGCATTCTCGTCAGCGATTCTCATGTCAGGCATTCTCGTCAGCGATTCTCTTGTCAGGCATTCTCGTCAGCGATTCTCTTGTCAGGCATTCTCGTCAGCGATTCTCTTGTCTGGCATTCTCCTGTCACCGATTCTCTTGTCAGGCATTCTCCTGTCAGCGATTTTTCACTACACGATTTTTCTGACGGAGATTGTCTAACATCGGCGATAGACCTGACGAAGAGTAGCTTTTACTAGTATTCTTTTTAACCATTTTTACCTATCCTTTTTCTGCTGGCGATTTTTAAGGTTGCTGATGTCTTCATTTAGGCGATCTACTCTGTAAATATAGCTCGTATTTCTCACCGAACTATATCTAGAAGATGTAGCGTTTTGATTGAAATTTTTTAATATTTTTCGCGTTGATTCATAGCTCGCTTTTGTCTTAACTGTCTCCTCTTGCAATTTGTGGCCTAAAGTCTGTAACTAGTGACTTATTTTTCGGGTAAATTTATCACAAAGACCCTGGATAGAACTCGAACCGACATAATTTTCACAGCAAACAAAGACTCTACAATCTCGAAGTCATTCGAACTCCAATTCAAAACAAATACGGGCTAGACTTTATGAAGAGAAAAACAACAATAAAACGAGCCAAGAGTCAAGGACGTTTCTCTTTCCTGAACTTATAATAATGTGCAAGGACTTCTGTGGCGTGATTTCTGATAAAAATCCAAAAACTACTCTGCATGTTTAAGCCAATTTGTGGGCTACAAAGACTAGTTGACAAGCGATAGAAATACAGCAGCGTACAGGTCTTATCCCCGTCCTATTCCTGTCTTTCAGTCTTTGTGTTCGAAGTCTTTGTGCGTAATTTTTAACAAGGAAATTTATAATTAAAGCGCATTGGGAGTCTCTGCTTTCTTACGCCTCTTTATTCTTTGCCCCGCTCTTTATCTTAATTCGGAGGCAAAACCAGACTGGGAGGATGGGGTGGGTCTCTACTAAAAATAGAGCAGCCACCCCGCCTATTTATAGCCATGCCACGCCGGGATATATTGGCCGGCAAGGCGCATTGCCAGGCCTTGTTTCATGCGCTGAAAGAAAGAGGAGCAAAGATAAAGACTTTGGAAACTCTTTGTCTACCAGCTAAGTGAGACGAGTCGGTCTTTGTTTTCGAATTTATAAGCAGAGGGTTTTCATTCGATTAATGCTATTAAATCTTCACTGCGACTGAAGCACTCTAGTTTTGATTGAATAAAAATTTAAATGGACAATCACTAATCACCAATGGCTGCTAATCGAGACGTCGGACGCCATGTAAGTACACGGCTCTCGCTTGTACTAATTTTTGCTGCATTTTAAATCTCCCATGCTGCATATTGAAGCTTGCGTCCGCCTATATCTCAGTGTCTGTCTGCCTGTCTCTATCTGTATCTGTCTTAGTGTCTGTCTGTCTGTATCTGTATCTGTCTTAATGTCTTGTCTGTATCTGTCTTAGTGTCTGTCTGTCTGTATCTGTATCTGTCTTAATGTCTTGTCTGTATCTGTCTTAGTGTCTGTCTGTCTGCCTGTCTGTATCTATATCTGTCTTAATGTCTTGTCTGTATCTGTCTTAGTGTCTGTCTGTCTGTCTGTCTGTATCTGTATCTGTCTTAATGTCTTGTCTGTATCTGTGTGTGTGTGTGTGTCTGTCTGTCTGTCTGTCTGTCTGTCTGTGTGTGTGTCTGTCTGTCTGTCTGTCTGTGTGTCTGTCTGTCTGTCTCTGTCTGTCTGTCTGTCTGTCTCTGTCTGTCTGTCTGTCTGTCTGTGTGTCTGTATCTGTATCTGTCTTAGTGTCTGTCTGCCTGTCTGTCTGTATCTGTATCTGTCTTAGTGTCTGTCTGCCTGTCTGTCTGTATCTGTATGTCTGTCTGTATCTGTATCTGTCTTAGTGTCTGTCTGCCTGTCTGTCTGTATCTGTATGTCTGTCTGTATCTGTATCTGTCTTAGTGTCTGTCTGTCTGCCTATCTAACTGTATCTGTATCCGTATCTCTCTTAGTGTCTGTTTGTCTGTCTGTTTGTACCTGTGTCTTTCTTATTGTCTGTCCGTGTGTCTGTATTTTATCTTTGGAAATTTTGTTTTCGTCTGTCTTTCTGTCTATCTGCAGCTCTGACTGACTGACTGACTGAATGTCTGCCTGTTCGCCAGCCTGTATGTATACTACTGTCTGCTGTGAGTGTGTACTGTCTATCTGTTCGTCGGGCTTTCTGTATGTCTGTCCGTTCTTGTCTGTCTGCCTGTTTGTCTGTTCCTCTCTTACCCTCTCTCCTCTTTCCTGCTCATCTCCTCAACCTAGATATTTTGTTTGGAAAAGCCCGTGTAACTGGTTTAGGTTTTTTAAAGGTTTTTTAAATTAATTTTGTAAAACGTACAGCGAATAAACATGCTGCTTTTAAACTGTCTATACTTGCTACATACACACCATTTTTTCATGTCACATTTTTCCCTCTAATTCAAGCCTGTGAATTGTCTACGTGTTATACAATAAAATTTAAATATTTGAAGCGTATCACTATTAAAGAGATTAATATAAATTTGCAATAATCTTGAAGCACCAGACTTATAGGAATTCCGTTCCCGGACACCCATGATAAGGCTTTCAGAGATGGAATTTTTTTGTAAATTAACTGTGGGATTTCCTAGCATCGAGGTTTTAGGAATATAAAAAAATGACGTCCGTGAGCTGCTTCGTCTTTATTTCATTAAAATACTTGGACTAAAGGAGTTGTAGCCTAGTGGCTAGGGCGCCTGCTTCATGACCGGAAGGTCGTGGGCTCGAGTCCCGGCCCTAGGAGACAATTTGTGCCCTTGAGCAAGGCACTTAATCCCGCATTGCTTCAGTCCACCCAGCTGAGATTGGGTACCAGTTTAAGCTGGGTAAATAAATATTGGGTGTTGCGGCCCCTCCAGCCCGTCAGGCTGAAAGCTGTACACAGCCCTCGGATGCGCCGCGCAACTAGCTGCGGCTAAAGCTGATGAGTTTCAGCCACGCAGTTCAGACTTTCGATTCATAAATGAATGTACGTCCTTGTTTCGAGTCTTAACTCTATGGACAAGACACTTACTTAATCCTGCACTGCTTCAGCCGACCCAGCTGAGATCGGGGTACCAGTGTGATTAGGACAAGCTTCAGGTGAAAGGGTTCTGTCACTTTTGTGCGCATAAATAATCCTTTTGCTAAAAATTCACCATATTTGGCAGTCCCATAGCGACACTTTTTGTACATTTCCGTGACTTAGGAACTCATTTTTTTCACGAAACTATGGGTTACCTCGTCGATGAAAATTTATAATTTTGGCATGAACCAGCACCTCCTGGTTCTCTGCTGCGCTATGTGCAAGCAACAGTCTTGATGTTGGAAATAAAGTCGCTATAATAGAGAAG